>CAODLS010291658.1:0-11050 GCA_948243855.1 Flueggea neowawraea | reverse complement strand
TGATATTCGATCAAATGGACTCTGCGTTGCAGGTGTCTTAGTTCCAAAACTTAGCTCCAGAACAATAAAACAAGCTGTTGGAGTTGTAGGTTGCATTATCATGCCTCACAATGTATTTTTGCATTCTGCTCTCGTACAGTCTAGAGATATAGATCACAGCAAGAAGGTCCGGGTTCAGGAAGCTCTTAAATACTATTCCATTGAATCCACCTTTGCACTTGTGGTGTCATTCATGATCAATTTGCTCGTGACCACTGTTTTTGCAAAGGCTTTTTATGGTACAGAAATAGCCAATAGTATCGGTCTTGTAAATGCTGGGCGATATCTTCAAGAGAAGTATGGAGGAGTTTTCCCAATTTTATACATCTGGGGTATTGGGTTATTAGCAGCTGGACAAAGCAGCACCATTACTGGCACATATGCAGGGCAATTTATCATGGGAGGTTTCCTTAATTTAAGATTGAAAAAATGGATTAGGTCATTGATTACTCGAAGTTGTGCTATTGTCCCAACCATAATTGTTGCACTTGTTTTCGAATCATCGGATGACACACTAGATGTTCTAAATGAATGGCTAAATATACTGCAGTCAGTTCAGATTCCATTTGCGCTCATTCCCCTTCTCTGTTTGGTCTCCAAGGAGCAAATCATGGGCGCTTTCAAAATCGGCCCTCTTCTTAAGGTATGTTGATTATTCCTGTGTTGTGCTTTGGTGTATATATAGCTCTATGTAGTGCTGCTAAATACATATTGTTCTAGTCAAGTTTCACATGGACTATATGATTGCTATTTTTGGTCAAGAGGACTAACTATATGCTTGCTTGATAATGTGCGAAACTTTAGTGAGCTTAAGGACATCGGTTTGACATTGCTTGAAACTTTCACATATCTATATGTATATGATCTAGATGTTTCATAACTAAAGAGTTGCAATAGGCACGATCAACATTGTTCGATTGACAATCTTTCTGGTCATTACTATCTATTTCAAACACAATTTGCATGTACTTTGTTCATGATGTTTCCTCAGACTCAAATTTGTTCTGTTACTTTTTGGACTATAAAATCAAGTTGGTGTAAGGATGTGGAAGGTAACACTAGAGAACGCTAATTTCAAGACAGTTTTACAACTATTTGCTTCTGTGCCTCGTTACAATTGTAATATATCATATATATAATTTTACTGTAGTTTCTTGTTAGTTTTTGAATTCATTTATCGAAGTTAATCTTGAGTCTGGTCTCTGTCATCTGTTCTTGGCATAAATATGTGTTATTGGTCGATATTTTCTGCTTTCGTGTTGCTTGCTGCTCTGGCTACATTTTTGATAAAACCTCTGATTCTCCTTCGCAGATTGTTTCATGGCTTGTGGCTGCTCTTGTCATAGTCATCAATGGTTACCTTCTGGTCGACTTTTTCTCTAACGAAGTGACTGGAATGTTACTTACTGGAGTGGTGTGCATAATTACTGGTGCATACATTGCATTCATAATCTATCTGGTATCAAGGGGCATTACTTTTGCTTCTTGGTGTTTCCCCGCTAAACAGACTGAGGGAGCTGAGTTTTAAAACTGCAACCGCGAGATACTAGAACCAGTGCAGTACTTCATGGCCGGCAATATTTTGAACTGGAATCAATCTGCATTTGCTTAGGAACAACTCAGCCAATCTAAGCATAGAGTTGATACTTTATGCGTACGTTTAGGCCAGAAGTGTAAAAATTTGAATTCAGTTGCGTAACGTGATATAAGCTTTGTATGATACAGCTCAGAGTCCTGGGGGTTGCTTCTGGTATTAGAGGCTAGAATAGAACATATGTACTAATTGTTGTGTTGTATTCAAGGAAACGGAAGTAGAAGAGCACAGCCACATCCAAACTCTGCAGTTCCAACATTGTAGTTTAATGGAGTAGATACAATGTAGATGCAACATATCATCTTTGAGCTCTGCTTATTGAAAGTTAAATTTTCAGCTCATTTCGTTATTGTCCTTCCTGTCTTATGCATGATGATTGTTGAGATTCTCTCTAAGGTGCAGCAAAAACTACTTAACTGTACAAGTCAAGTGGGGGTATGCAATACAACTAAATAATCCAATTTCAAATTGGATTACAAATTGTCTGTAATTTGTTCGCAATTGAATTGATTATGGATGATATTACAGGATTTCTATTGGTAAATTGTGGATGGCCGTCCAAATTATCTGCTTTTTTTTTGGTAATTTTAACCATTTTTTTTATTTCAATCACAAGATGTTCAGTTTCACGTCGGTTTTTATTTGTTCGTTGGGAAGGCTCATTCAATTTGAGAGGTTTTCTCATTCCATTCGAGAGACTAGAGGTTAAGTTGGAATGTGATTCAATTTGAGAGTTGGAGTGTTCTCAACAAATTGTTGGCGGGTTCGCTCATTCGATTCCAGTGACTAGAGGTTAAGTTGGAGTGTTTGAGAACAAATTGTTGATTCACAAAAATGGCTCGCTTTGCACTGTGCGTTAAAAAAGGATTAAATTAATTGACCTAAATACATAATTTATCTCCCAAATTTGCTTTTTTTTTTGTCACTCCAAACTTTTTTAACATTCAATTTACTTCTGAATTTTCTTAAATTGTCTTAAATGCCCTGAACTTGCTTAAACTATTTTAACTACGCCTGAGCTTGCTTAAACTGGACAATTTATCAATTTTTTTCATTTCATTATGAGTTTTCTTCGATTTTTTCTTGGCCTTTTATGTTTGGAAGTCATAACTGGAGGATGAATGTGAAGATTTTGAGATTCAACCATATTAAAAAAACCTTAATTAAGATAATTTTAACAAGTTCAGGGAGTAATTTGAACGCTCAAAAAATTTAAGATGACAAAAGAAGAAAATATACAAATTTAAGGTAAGTTATGTATTAGTCCTTAGTTAATCCATCGAAAAGCTCCTCATAATGGATCAAATCCAAGACGAGTCCATAAAGCTATTAAAAGTGAAAAATGGATAGCAAGATGTTGGTCCGTACAAACGATAAGCCCGATTCTTTGACGGGCTAATTACATAAAAAATACCTTTTAAAAATTAAAATTAGAGAGAATTTCTATTGCGTCCCTTAAGTATATCATAATATCTCATTTCGTTCCTAAATTTCCAAAATGCTCCTATTGCATTCTTAGCTATTAACACCGTCAATTTTTCTTAACAGAAAATGTGAAAGTACCAATATACCCTCCTTTTTTTATGTCTTTTATTTTGTCTTTCTTTCTCATCTTTATCTCTTCCCAACCACCACCACCCTTCTCTCTCTCTCTGCCCTTTTCTCTCTCCATCTCTCCCATTCATCGTCTCTCTCTCACCACCGTCATTTCCTCTCACTAAACCCCCACGTTTCTTTCCTTTCCTTTCACCACTGCCATTTCCTTTCCTCTTACAAATCCTCACTAAATTCTCAATACCATTTCCTCTCACCACATTTCTCTCTCACTCATTGTGTCTCCCTCTCTCTCTCATCTTTTCTCACTCATTGTCTTTTCTTTTCCACTTTTCTCAATAGTAATCCTAGTTTCTTCTCTGGCGGCGCTTACGCATTTCTCAGCGACGAAAACAACAACGTTGTTTCCTCTTAGCGGACGGTGGCTCTCCTTCATATTGGATGAAGAACGTTAGGAAGCACCACAAATAGAACCTGAGTTGTGTTTGGTAACACTGTCCTAAAGGCCGTCTCTAAAAATAGAGGAGTAAGAACGAACATGAATGAATAATAGTACCCAGTAGAATGAAGAAGGAAGTGTAAAAATGGTGTGTAGTTGCAACTATTGGCTACTGTATTTATAGGGAAAAATATGAACTTTGGTGGCTACAAAATAGGAGGGAAGTGGCTGTAAAGGAGGGATAAAATCTAGGAGATGGGTTTTGATTAATTCAGATGGAGACCAAGTAAAAAAATGTGACTTTGAATGTTTTAGTTTAAGAAACAGTAAAAAAAAAATACGTTTTCAATGTAAGCTAATATGTGGGATTAAATTTTTGGTCAAAAAAAAATAAATTAGTGTATAAAAAGGGCCAGGCCTTATGCGTAGGGGGCATTCGACCTGTTTTTCCTTCTAAACCCCCCTCACATGTACACGAAAGCTCTCTTTATTTTCCACCTTACCAAACCCATTTAGTGTTTCTCAATATAAACATTGCATACACCTCTCAACTAAGCAATGTGGGATTTAGGCAATACCTACAAAGCCTTTAACTCACAACAATCCCCCACATATTGCAAAATCCATAAAAAAGGTTTCTTTGCTAGGTTTTAAACACATGAGTTGTAATGCATCGAAGCTAGTGTCCTTTTGGGACCACCAACTAGATCTAGACTAATAAAACTTCATTTACAGAGTAGTTGGTGAAACATATAGTTTTTATGAATCAAAACTCTTATTGCAAAATAAAGATTTCATTAATCACATTACACTCTACAATTCCTGTTGTTCATCATGTTTTTGCGCTAATAGGCCGTGCACTCGCCTGGAAATTCATGAGTGCTCTAGAGACTTGGCTAAACATCTCATAGAAGCGACCCCTCTTCACACTCTTATAGGTGATTCTATCAAGTGTACACTGTCTATAATACACCACATTTAAGGGATATAGAATTCATTAAGAGTTTTAACTCAACCTCACATTTGTTTGGCAGTTCAAGCACTAATCACTCACTATAGAAAGGACTCTAGAATTTTAGTGCGCAGGATCAACAACTAACTTGTTATTACCCATATGAACCTACTTTATGGGATCTCCAATCATATAGGTTGAGTTCCCATTAGTCATTGATAAACTCAAATTAGCCTTAGTCCCATTCCCCTCGATGTTTCAAGGATTTGTTTCCTTGCCAAAAGTTTAGTCAGAGGATCGGCTAAATTCACTTCTGACTTCACATAGTCAATGGAAATAATTTCATCTTTAAGCAATTGCTTTACCATTTTATGTCTCAATCAAATATGTCTATTTTTCCCATTGAAGGTTTTATTCTTTGCAACAACTATTGTTGATTTACAATCACAATGCATTGACACAAAAAGGTGTAGGTTTAATTCCCAACGGAATATCTGCTCAGAAGTTTTTCAACCACTCAGTTTTACTGCCAACTAACTCTAGAGTAATAAATTCAGACTCCATAGTTGATCTGGCAATGATCGATTACTTGGTCGATTTTCAAGCCACAACACTTTCACCTAATGTGAATACACAACCACTAATGGATTTGATCTTGTCTGAATCTAAAATTCAGTTAGCATCACTATACCCTTCAAGTTCAGTGGGAAATCATCTATATAGAATTCCATAATTCATGGTACCTTTTCAATATTCTACGTATAGTAGTCCAATGTTCCTCATTCGGATTTTGGGTGTACCTGCTCAGTCTATCGACAACATAAGCTATATCGGATATCATAAAATTCATTGAAAGCAGCAGGCTCCCAATAATTTGTGCATACTGAGAATGAGATACAGGTTCACCTTGACTTTTCTTTAATTGAGTATTAGCATCATAAGGCGTACTCATAAGTGTCATATCATAACTATCAAACTTCTTAAGAAGTTTCTCCACATAATGATTTTGTGACAACAAAATACCATTATCATTCCTTAAGATTTTAATACCCAATATCACATAAGCTTCACCTAAATCTTTAATTTTGAAATTTGAAGCTAAAAACCTTTATTTCTAAGTACTATATCAAGACAGGTGCCAATGATAAGCATGTCATCCACATAAAGACTAATAATAACACAATCATTATTGGATAGCTTAGTATAAACACATTTAACCACACTCACAGATGAAAACCCATTTTCTATCGAAATTTGCCATTGTTTGGGAGCTTGTTTCAAGCCATACAAAGATTTTTTTTTCAATTTGCAAACTTTATTTTCTTGACCTGGAACAACACATCCCTCGGGTTGAACCATACAAATCTCTTCTTCTAAATCACCATTCAAAAGAGCAGTTTTAACATCCATTTGGAAAATAACAAGTTTATAAATCTAAGCCAAAGCAAGTAAAACACAAATTGAAGAAATTCTAGCAACATGAATAAAAGTATCAAAATAATCAATATTTTGTTTTTGAGTAAAATATTTTACAACAAGTCTCATTTAAAAAAAACTACCATTTGGATTGATTTTCTTTACAATAATCCATTTACAAGCAATTGGTTTTGCTCCGGAGGTAAATCAACTAACTCCTAAGTTTTGTTTTGTAAAGGTGAGTTCAATTGGGTTTCCATAGTCTTTTTCCAAAACAAAGCATCAGGTGATGAAAAAGCTTCTAATAAAGAAGAATGACCCTTTTCAACAAGATAAGTGTAAAAATCATTTCAAAAAAAAACTTTCTTTTACCTTTTACTCCTCATCAAAACTTCATAAGAATCATCAAAATTATTTTCACAAATAGGAACACGAGAAATTTGAGATAATGGATAAATGTGTTCAAAAAAATCAACATTTTTTGTCTCAAAAATAGTATGGCGCTCATGAACATTACTTGTTAACAAGAAATTTATAGGCAGCACTATGTTCAGCATATCCAATAAACAAACAATCAAAAGTCTTAGACCCGATTTTTTTCTTTTTATTATCAGGAAGCATAACCATAGCTAAGCACCACCCACACTTTTAAATATTTAAGGTTAGGAAGATAACATTTCCACAATTCATAAGGTACTTTGCCAGTTTTCTTATGTCGCATTTTGTTTTGCAAATGACAAGCATACATAATAGCTTCTCCCCATAAATTTTATGGTGCAAATTAGCTAACCAACATTGCATTCATCATTTCTTTTAAAGCTCTATTTTTTGGGTCAGCTACACCATTTGACTGGAGAGAGTAAGGATGAGTAATCTCATGTATTATTCCTTCCTTTTCACAAAAGTTATTATACAAAATATACTCACCACCTCTATCGGATCTAACTTTTTTAATTTTCCTCCCAAGTTGATTTTCAACTTCTGATTTATACAACAAAAATTTATCACATGCTTCATCTTTATGCTTAAACAAATACACTCTAGTATATCTAGAACAATCATCAATAAAAGTAATATAATATTTATTACCACCTTTAGTGATTAATTGTTTTAAATAACCCAAATTAGCATGAATCAAGTCTAACAATTCAGATTCTCTACTAACAGACGCAAAAAAATTTCTAGGTTGTTTAGTCTTAACACAAATTTGACATTTACTTAAATTATCAGTATTAACCCTAGGTAACAAACCACAAGATTGCATTTTCTTTAAATAAGAAAAATTAGCGTGTCCTAATCTAGCGTGCCAAACACTGCAAGATTCAACCAAGTAAGCAGAAGAAGATGCATCGTCAAAGACATTGAGTACAAATAAGCTCTTGTTACAATATCCCTTCCCGACAAAGACATTATTTTTTGTCATCACAATTTTGTCAGATTCAAAAGAAACCTTAATTCTAACTTTTCCTAACAGTGCTCAAAAAATCAAATTCGCTCTAACATTAGGAACATGTAATACATCATTCAATGCCAAAGTTTTCCCTAAGGTGTCACAATTCGAGATCAGACAATGACTGGTGTACGATGCGAACCGAACCGTAAGACTGACACATCCCGCACAAGCATCGAAGAACAGAACTTCTACTCGATATTCATATTAGCAACCATATTATTAAACATAATAAATACATATCCAAGTTTCATTTATAAAAAATAAAATTCTAAATAATATTTCATAATAATTAAACATAATTATAATATCAAAATACGTAGTAGAAATTTATGAGTAATTTGTTTTAAATCAAACATTATCAAATACATAACTATAACCTACTACTCGGTGTGGAGCGTCTAATTCAAACATACATACTGGGCCCGAACAAAAGGGCAATTGTTGCTACTTCTGGGTACCTTACTGAGCCAAATGCCAAATGGTCACTATCAACAAATCACTTAAAATGTTAAAGGAAGAGGGTGAGTAAAATTCAGTGAGTGATAACACTTTAGATCGTCTTTAGTGCAACACATAACTGGTTTGAAAATATTTTCAAAAAATTACCACATGCATGTATATAATCGTATACTATAAGTACACACTCATATACATATTAGAATTACTTTAGAAAAATCATTTTGAAAATATTTTGCACCAGAAGCAAACAACATACAGTCAAGCATAAGAGTTAATATATCAGAAAACAAGCAAAAACTTTTAACATGCATTCACGCAAATCTATCTATTATTTATTCTTATTCATTTCAAATTAATCATTAAGCATCAAATTTAATATATTATCATGCACTATAGGTATCATGCCCGAATATTAAGAATGCAAACAAACATATATTATACAATTATGTAAATCCTAATTATATAGATTATGCAAAAGTTTACGTATTTTATATCTTATGATTAATTATAGAACTAAACATATATGATAATCACTAATCATACACTCGTATTATATTGTAATTGCGCTGACAAGGTCATATCAGAAATAGACTAGCAACCTAAAAATCCTACATGGTACCTGACTCAAAGGGCTATCAGCTGACAATCTTAGGGGCTCAAAACAGTACTCCGTCACCTTAAAGGTCTCAAAGCTGAAACATACAGAACTGATCAAAGAGTATATTCGTGAGCATTGCAGTCCACAGGCTCCAGCAAGATATACCCCATAAGACTTTAGAATAATAAACTACAAGAGAATGATCAATAATACAGACAACATATCAAATATAATCAGAATAGAATCAGAGACATATCAGATATGAGACCATAATGAGACAGAATAAAAAATAGCCACTTAGGCAAATGTGGATTGTCGCCACCAGAGACAGACAGAATAATATGTGGACTTCTGCCACCATAGTAGTTCAAACGAATTATCCGATGTGGATTGCCGCCACCTGATCCTTGTATTGGCTAGACACACAGGTTACCATCGATCCTGGTAAATAGGCCTTGAATGATCACTGGTATACCAAATGATACATTTCCTCATAGCTAGGGTGTCCCAAGTCAACAAAACATACGGATAAATCTTAGAAACATCAACCAAGTAGACAATTACTAAATACTAATTAGAGTCATTCAAATAAATTTATTTAAACTAAGAGGATGAACATGCCAACAGTCAAGTAATGACATAAGATACTTCAGAGTATATAATAATGCATAATATATAATGTGTGATTCAAAGTACTGACTATCTAATGCAAGTCTAACGTAACAGACAGATAAATATAGCAGAGCATAATATGCATATAGAACAGAAAAATAATGAATACCGACGAGCAAACCAAATAGACGTATTAATAACAAAGCATACAAAATGAACGATCAATTTCAGAAGAAAAACATTCTTATTCACAAAGCACATATCAGATAGAGGCACAATGACATCGATATATGGTTAGCAATGACGACGAGAACAACGTAGGAGACAAATAGAGGTTCCGCTACTCTGCTCTCATCGCTGACCTCGGCCTCCGACTCGTTCACGTCAATAAGTCACGCGTCGAGGAGATTGCCGAAACTGTTATGGTGCTCTTCCTTAGGTTGTTCCGCTGAACACATTGCTCTCCCTCCACGCCCTCTCGGCTTCTGGATGGCTTGGGTCAGTAGTGGTGGTGGGTTCTGGGTTAATGAGAGAGGGGAATGAGTCGTCTTCTGGGTTAATGAGAGAGGGGAGTGGGTCGCCTTCTGGGTTCTGGTGTTGAGGAGTGAGGAGGTGTGGGTCGATTTCTCGGCTTCTAAGTTATGGTGTTGAGAAGAGAGAGAGGCTGATGTGGTAGTTAAGAGGAAGAGAGAGAAAGAGAGAGAGAGGGAGAGAAGGAAGAGTTACGAAGAAGGTGAGGATGGAAGATGACGAATGAATGGGTGGGTTCGAGTTGGTGTTTAGGATGGGTTAAGTTTTTTGTTTTGGTAGTGGTGGGTTCTGGGTTAATGAGAGAGGAAAGAAACAAGAATGAATGTGTGGGTTGATATTGGCTTATGAATGGGTTTATTTGTTGTGTTGGGTTGGTTGGTTTTTGGAGAGTTATGTTGGGTTTAAGGTGTTTAGGTGAGTTTGGTTTGGTTTAGGTTAGAGCAAAAAAATTTGGGGTAAATTTGTTTTTTTACCTTTTGTGTTATGTAAAACTCACGGAGTTAAGAATGAGGGACTAGAATGGCTAATTTAAAACTTGTAAGGACCGAGATGAACAATACCCCAAACCTCAGGGACCACCATGGATTTCGCCTTAAAATATACACTAAACATCAATACTAACTATTTGACATAGAGAATATAATATATTTTGAAATCCATTTTCCATCACAGAAGTTTTCACATAAGCCAAATTTTAAGTTTATCGAATCTTTAGTTAGTTTAGATGTTGTTAGTTTTAATGCCCTAGTCCAATCATGATACACATTGTCATTTGATTTATCACTTAATAAAAAGACATTTCATTTCATATATTTGAAATATTGTATGTTTTATGAAGATAAAACATTCATGAATAGTTTATTCTTCCTTGTGTCATCAAGTACGACTTGATAGTAAAACCCTAAGGCAATAGGAGTACTATTCTAAACGTCCCTAATCTATTGCCATCATGGGAATGATAACAAACCAAGGTTAGTATGTTGCTAAGTTGATAATCATGTTTTACTGATTATGGATATGAGATATCACTTAGAACATAGATATATAGTAGGGAACATATATTGGACTGGTCCGCTATGAAAGCACTTCATGGATCTATGTCACAAGTAGCTTTCATACAGTGATGATGTTTGAGTCCTTTGACTGAAACTCACTATCGACTCCTACATGAGGAATCATATATTTTGACTTAGTCAAACGTTATCCATAACAGGGTAACAATAAAGGCTATGATTGAATATGTCATGAATCTTGTAGAGGAGTGATAGTGAGAGTGATGGATTTGTTCCTCTTATGAAGAGTGATATCTTTAGGCCACTTGATGAGTAGGATTGATGGAATATATGCATACTCAAATGAATTATTGAAAGGGTTTATAAATGTCATTTGTATATCAATCTACT
>CAODLS010291604.1:0-20215 GCA_948243855.1 Flueggea neowawraea | reverse complement strand
GAGAAATCTGGTTAGGTGCCACCATTAGATTCAGCCACATTGCACCCATTTGACACATGTTTCATGTTCCTTGCATTCTGTTTACACTTGGCATCCACTAATTCTTCTAATTTGTTTTTTTAATCATCCACTTAGATTATTTATAGAATTGTCCTAATGTGTTTAAGAAACTACCTACTCAGTCCTCTCTCTTAATAATTCCACTTTTGACCCCTGATTCTGTTACAAGTAACCCTTTTTTTTTACTCTCATAACACCCTTTAAAATATTCTAAAACGATCTAGAACATGTATCAATAATATACACAATGCCCAAATGAATGCACAACTATGTACGTTATATGCGATGCATGCTCGTATGTATGAAATGTTGGTTACGGTTGTGACATTGAGAAAGGGTTTTGCAAGTGAAGAAGATCCTTTCTCAATTTTTGAAAGAGTGGGAAAAATTTTACTTGCGAGAGCCATTTGGCTCTGAGTGAACTCTTGCAAAGCTAGTAGAAATTATGGTGATTGTGCTAGTGTGTCAACTCATTATTGAATCTGGGTTTATTATTCAAGTGTTTGGACATGAGATGATTTGGATTCAATTGTTTCCTGCTAGTGGCTTTGTCTTCAAAGACGATGTCATGTTAGGTGTTGATTGGTTTTGGAACAATTGATGATTTTGAAGTCATCTTGGATTTCGCATTTTGAAACTCTTTTTCTTTTTATGTGGGAGGCATTATGCTGGTATAGGATATAATTCATAGAAATTCACGGGTTATGAAATCAGGAATTGAATTTTAATCTCTGTTAGGCCTTCTTAAAAGGAGAATCGCTCTAATACCAATTGTTGGAGTATTTTTTGGTCGCCTTGATTGATTTGAAAGAGTAGAGAAGAAATAAGACAAGAACTTAAAGTGGTTCAGCAATTGTGCCTACGTCCACTAACTCAGTTCCTCTTTTAGGATTTTTCCAATTCATTGTACGATTATTGATTTCGGCTCTATCCAACATTGCCAATACAACAAGCTCGATTTTGGCTCACACCTCTAAGGTCAATACAATAACGTTGATTCCTAACTCACACCTTTAAATTCAAGCACTCAAGGTTGATTTCAGCTCACGCCTCTAAGGTCTAACCAATGTTGATTTCTCTTCTAGGCTCACACCTCTAAAACCCTTACAATATTGTTTCTAATGCTAACAACCAAACTTTCCTACACCCAAATTATATACAAATCACTCACAATGATGGTAGGACTTTAGGATAAGTTATGAAGAAAAACCTACCCATACTATAGTAATTTTGACATCCTTTGGTAGCTTTCAAAGATGATGAATATAATCTTGATAAACCAAGGAGTAGACTCTTAATTATGAAGTTTGAAGTCCGTTTTATAGAGTCTTGAAGATATTTGAAGTTTTTCTAATATTTGGAGTAGCATAGGAGACCATTGCAAATCAATCCTAAAACTTATTTCCTAAAACTTTTTGATGTTGACATCCTTCTTTAGTCGATTATAAACCTCAGATTTCACTTTTGTCTACTTGGGTAGTCAACTACCAAGCTTCACCAGTCGACTGCATGATCAAGATTCCATTAAACAACCATTGATTTTGATAGGTATGACTTGTTAAACACATAAAAAACCCGTTGAGTCATTTTTTGGATAATCATGATTTTGTTAGTCGACTACCAAGTTACTTTGCTCCATTAGTCGAGTCACAGCATCCTTAGTCGACCTCCATTCATTCTTGATGATTGTGTTTGTCCATTATTTGATTACTCAGATTTTTAGTCGACTACCAACACCTTGGACCATCTTCAATTGATTTTTTTATGCATCAGTCGACTTCCAAAGTTTGTGAGTCGACTATTAGATTTGAGAACATAGTTTTCTTATTTTTTTTCTTGGTCTGCATTGATCATGAATTTCTTTTCTCACTTAAAAACAATCTTACTAAGTTTTTGATGTATGCAAAATTTACATAATAATTCAAGCAAGAATGAGCTTATTTCCATCCTATAAACTATACATTTATAGTGAAATTTATATGTTTTGTGTGATGTTTGTAGGATGAGGGAGAATGGAGAAAAAGGGCTTAAAGGTGCCAAAGAGAGTCAAGTTGGAAAGGACTCAAGCTAACACGTGAAAGGACGAAGAAAATGAAGAAAACTAAGAAAAAACCAAGTTGCACGGCCGTGCCAACCAACTTGCACGATGGTGACAAGAAAAGCTCGTGAAAAGCTCAAAACAGGAGTTTTGCACGGCTGTGCAACCACCCTTGCATGACTGTGACCCTTACACGATTGTGCAACTTAATATGGCATGGAAGTGACACACGCGAAATGAAGAAAAAAGAGCTGTGAGAGAAGATTGTCATGTGGGGACCTATGGGCATTTTTTGGGACATTGTTTGTAAGGTTTTGTGACTTAGACAAAGCGGTATTTAAACCCTCTCTTCACCCATTTTGGTAACTTACATCATCATTCTATTTTGCATGTACTAAGCTAGGTTTTGTGGTTTTGGAGAATTCTCTTGAGTTTTTGCATTTTCTTAGCGTGAATCATGGGAAAGGAGAGAACTTTGATCTACCCAAGACTTCTATGTTTTCATTTTTCCATTAAGGTTCTTGGGTCTTGATTTCTCTTTCTCTTTTCTCTTTGTAATCAAATATTTATTATTTTTTCAATGGATATCAATGCTTTTGTATTTCCTCTCAATATGCTAGCTTAAATTTATTAGTTGCGGTGTAGAGATGTAGGTTGGTATGATGTTTTGCTAAGTGAATGTTTGGGTTTTGTTGTTAATTTATTGCTTTCATTTATTGCATTATGGTTGGTTTATTGACTTTTTTGACTGATTATGACTTAGATTGGCCACCTAGGTTGTAGTTTTAAGAAGCCTAAATGATGAATCGAGAGATGAAATTTAGGTGAGGTTACAAGTGATATAATTATGAGTGTTAGGGTAGAAATGCTCAATGCCAATAACATGTTCGATGAAATGTCTTTAGTGCCTAATGACTCTAATTGGTTAAGTGAGGCCTAGAGGACCCTCTTAATGAATGTGGAGATGGTTTATTGATCTTGAAAGAGTCCTTAGACTAGAATGGTGACGAGGATACCCAATCATTGAAACCCAAGCTATTAGCTTAGCAAATTGTTATCCCAACCGAAACCTTAAACCCCCAACGCTTTTTATTATTGAATTTGTCTTAAAAACTCTTGCTTTTATTCATTGCATTGTGTCTTTATTTTAAACAACCAAAAATTCCAAAATAAAATCATGTTTCTATATGTTTTTGTTTATGTTTTTGTTGGTCACAATTAATTTCTATTCCTTGTGATTCAATACCTAATGATATTTTGAGGGTTAAAACTACTTCGACTTTAATGCACTTGCTAGAAGCCAATCAGTTTTGTTCATTAATCAAAACATAGAGGGAATTAAATGTGAGCCATTATTGGTTCAACAATCATCCATCACTCATTAATATAGAAATGATAATGACTAACAACTGGTATATACTCTAATCAATAACCATATTTTACTGATCATTGATATGAGATATTAGTCACAGTATGAGAACATGTTACAAACATGTTGTTGGACTGATCCATTATGAGAAACACTACATAGATCAATGTCATTAAAAAATTCTCATTGAAGTAGTGATAGAGTTCTTTTTTCTGAATTCATAATAGATTCTTTACATTATGGATCATATCACATTCTACTGGTTTAGTATCGTTACCATCACCATCCTTTGTTTGCAAGAAAGAAAAGCTAAGATGAAAAATAGGCAATTGTCTTTTGGAGAAATAATTCAATTATTTTATACACAATTAAAAGATGATAATGACGATAGTGACATATGTGTAATTAATGACACAACATCTCAGCAGTGGCAAGTGAACTTTGAATGTTATACTCTCAACTTATTCTCCCCTTTAGGTAGAGCCTATCCCCTTATGGGTTATTTGGACTCATTCCTTGCTCTTGTTCTTTCTTGTTGAATTTGCTTTGTTGTCCATTTGTTGTTTTTAGACTCTCTTCCTCCCTAGTCTAGCTTTATTCTTTGTGTTCTAAAATATTCACCTTCCACTATTGGCTCTGCATGTGTTTGATAAAATGCCTCACTAAGTTTCTCACATTAATCATAGCCATTCTACACATTCTCCTTCATCTTCCTCCTCTTACTGTATTACCCCCTCCACCAAGATCTCCTTCGAATTATCATCTTATCCACTCAAATCCATCACCCAAAACCCACGGCCTTACTTCTAGTTTGACCATCACAGTAACCAACCTCTCCACACTAGGATTAGAACCTTCATTTTCCTTTACCACCAAAATGTTAGTGTAAGCCCTAGCCCCAATGCATTGTATCCATATTATATTACATATATATAATATGAGGCATTGTCTTATCTTATTAGTATTCTTGTGCATTTTTAATTTGATAAAACATCCATAAATAGTGATTCTGCTTAAGTTATCAAATATGTGATTTGGATAGTAAAACCTTGAAGCATAAAAGAATATTATTCTAAATATTCCTAGTCGATTATTGTCATGGGAATGATAATAAACCAAGACTAGTATGTACTCTGTGAGATGATCATGTTTTACTGGTCATATGATATGAGATATCAATCAGAGAACATAGAACATGTTAGAGAACAATGTTTTGGATCGATCCGCTTATGAGAATACTACATGGTTGAAATGTAATAAGTAGTTTCGTACAACGCTTATACTTGAATCCATCGACCTGAAATCACTATAGATTCTTGGGTGATTTTTCGTATACTTTGACATACGTCTAAGGTTATTTCTAATGAGTAACAAGTATGGGTATAATTGGGTATGCCATGAGTCATGCTAAGAAACATGAGTGAAGTGAAGGGATTGCCACTCTTGAAAAGAGAGAAGATATCACTGGCCACTTGATTAGTAAAACTGAGTAGTGTGTGGCCATACCCAAGCAAAGTATTAAGTGTTATCATTTGTCTGACTTAGTTAGGACCACTAATAGATCAATGAAATGTTTTAGGATAAATAAGGGTGACCAGTTCCATGCCTTATGCTAATTCAGATATCGAAAGGCAAAGGGTAGTATAAGGCTATTATTAGGTTATGTTGATTCATAATTGACATTCATTTCAATTTGGGTAATCATAATATCTTGCTAGAGACCAATTATGATTTATGGGTTTTCAAATTAAATTTAGGCTCATTGCCAACATTGAATGAACCTACAAGATCACACACAATAAAGATTTGGGTTAGGGCTAAGAATATTTTTCTTGTCGGGCTATTAATTTATGTTAATGATTTAAAACATAATTAAATGAGCCTAATATGAAATTTGGCACACCCATTGAGGAGGATTAAGAATTCTTCGTTATGGAGAAATAATTAGGAAGAGTGATTAATTAATAAGATTTAATTAATTACTTTAAAAGGAAAGAAAAGTAAGAGAAGATTTTGGCTAGGGTTTCTCCCTTCCTTGGCTGAAACCCTAAAAGCTAAATAGGAGGATTTGATTCTCTCACTTATGCTTGGAAAAATTCGGCTGGGATTAGGGTTGATTGAAACTCCTATTTTCTCTCCTTGCCTTTCCTTAGTCGAGAGGAAAGAGAATGTGATTCTTACACACTCCAAATTCGGCTAGGGTTTTCTATCTTTCCTTTCTAACAAAAACCCTAATAATAAAAGGAAGAGAATTTGATTCTCTCATACACTAGAGGTTGCTATGGTTCGACCACGAAAACAAAAGAGAGAGAAAAATCTGTTTTGTTTCATCTCTTAAAATTCTGAATTTCTCAAGGCAAGAAAAGGGTTTTCTTTTAGTGCTATCATATGTAGCTTAACCAACGATCTTGTGTGTGTGAGAGAGTAGAGGAGAGTCATCCTTTGCAGTCCCTAGGTCAATTGCAATTCGGCACAAAGGAAGGAGGAAAGAAAGGCAATTCGGCAACACCTTGTTTTGTAGGAAACCAATTCGGCAAGGCTGAAAAGTAAACATGTTTGGCTTCCTTTTATTAATTATGATTACATACAGTGTTCCTAGATGTTTCTTGTGTGACGTTGTTGTATTTTCACTGCGTTTGATGTTGTTTATTGGCATAAGAAATCCAACAGTGGTATCAGAGCGGTCTGTATGTCTAATCTAGTTGATTATAGATTTGGTTTTGCTAGAAAATCTGAATGCTAGGTTTGACCTTGATAAAATATGGACTTGTATGTTTTAAATGGTTTAAAAAACAAATCTGGAATTTTATTTTAGGGTTGAATCCAAATTGGTTTTGCCTAATGTCTTGGTTATTTGATTGTTTTAATAAATCTCATAACTTGTTTAGGGTTTTAAGGGTTAAAGCCGTATGTTATTTGGTATATGCATTGTTGAATATGTTTAATATCATTAGTTAGCAATCTGAATTAATTTATGGTATTGTTCATAATTGGTTTAGGTTTTGGTATAAAACTGAATTTGATTTGGTGTTTATATTGATTGTCGAATACCATGTTACAATTAAAAGATGGGTTTTCATTGTTTTGTGTATTTCCGAATTGATTCGGATTGTTTATAATGAATGCCGAATCTATTTTGGTTGAATATTTTAGATGTTTATGTTTTAATTGGTTAAATCATAACATGAAATTGATTAAGAGAAATTGACTAGAGAAATCGATGGCAATCGTTGATCTAGTAGTGTATTTAGGGTTTTCAAAGAACGACTCATTCGATGAGTTGGTTAAAGAGTTTGACCTAATGGGTTAACACCCAAACCCTTCATAGGGTTAGTTCTTGAAACCCAAATACACGATTTCTCATAATGGCTATGGAAATAATTAAAATTGGATTCGCCATGTGTTCTTGCTTCCGTATTGAGATTGGATGTTATTTTGATGCTTGAATTTTTCATGAATGGTTATGTATGGTGCATGTCATGGGCCTAGTTTTCATTATTGGCTTGTAAATTAAATACGGCTTGCATGTCGTTTATTTTTATGTAAAATTTATTTTTCATAAAATAGATTTAATTTTGTAAATAATCAAGACCTTGTAATCAAGACAAGAGACGGAGACCAAAAGGAGGAGAGCGGCCCAACTCGAAGGAAGACATTAGATGTAGCTTATTAGATTTAGATTTTTGGCCCATGATATGTCACGTTTCAATTTATGCACTTTATTTATATGCTTTGCATGAATGAATGTATTGTAATCCGTTTACGTCATGTAAGCCATAACAAACTGAATCCCTACAATAGTAAGTCGTAAAGTGCCTTCCTAATTCGAAACCTGCCAAGGCATCGATCATCAAAGCGTGGGCTATGCCAAAACTAGGCACGTTATATTATCTTTGTGAGGGAGGCGTTAGGATAAATTGTTATGCCTAATACTCGAATGTAGGTTTGACTTAACGTGGGTAGTGGGATTGTCCCGACCCTAGGCATTAAAATAGGATAGTCCTAAAATAAGATGTTAATCTCATTCGATCCAAGAATTATATGAGATATAATTGGAAAGAGTTCCTACCTAAACAACTAAGTCTTAGGTGTACTGGTTTAGCTTGACTAAGACGAAGTGAAATATGGATCTTGATTAATAGCCCGCCATGAAAGGTTCGTGGCCACTAAGGCATTGACTTCTTGCAAGATAGCTCTAGGAACTTCAGTAAGTGTCCATGTACTCAAGATGAAATGGTATATTGATACTCTTGAAAAACTTGATGTACCCATCCACAAGGAACTAGCAACTAACCTCATTTTGGGGTCACTACCCGAAAGTTATGACCAATTTTTCATGAACTTTAACATATATAGGATGGATAAGTCTCTTATTGAGCTGCATGAGATGCTTAAAAATGTTGACCAATATATCAAGAAAACCAGTCTTGTGCTGCTGGTTCAAAAGGGTAAAGGTAAGGATGGAATGGGGAAGGTCAAGCCCAAAGACAAGGTTGGACCTAAGTCAAAAGGCAATGAGCCCAATGCACCTAAGCCCAAGCCACAGAAGGAGGGCATGTGTTTCCATTGCAACAAACCTGGTCATTGGAAAAGGAACTACCCACTTTACTTAGAAGAACTGAAGAAGAATGGAGGCAGGGCTTCCACTTTAGGTATCTTTCTTATAGAATTCAATCTATCTATTTTTGTATCATGGGTATTGGATACTAAATGTGGTTCTCACATTTGTTCAAATGTGCAAGGACTCAGAAATAGGAGGATCTTGGCAAAAGGTAAAGTCGACCTAAGAGTTGGGAATAGAGCAAGGGTTGTTGCCCTAAAGATAGGGATTTTCGTTTAACTTTACCAAGTGGACTTGTAATTCTTTTGAAAATTTGTTAATATGTTCCTGCTATGAGTAGGAATATTATTTCGGTTTCATGTTTGGATTCAGATGGATTCACTTTCATTATTAAGAATAATGTTATTTCAATTCATCGTGAGGAAATTTTCTATGGCAATGCTTTTCTTAGTAATGGACTTTATATTCTAGACTTGGAAGACCACAAGCCCATTTATAACATTGATACTAAACGGGTTAAATCGAACGAATTAAACCCAACATACTTCTGGCATAGTTGTTTGGGACATGTAAATGAGAAACGCATCTCAAGACTCCATAAAGATGGAATTCTTGGCTGATTTGATTTCGAATCTTATGAGACGTCTGAATCTTGTTTACATGGCAAGATAACTAAAAGTCCCTTCAACAAACAAAATGAAAGGGCAAGTGACTTATTGCGCCTAATACATACCGATTTATGTGGACCACTAAGCACATAAGCTAGAGGTGGTTATAGCTACTTCATTACAGTCATGAATGATTTCAGTAGATATGGCTATGTCTATCTAATGAGACATAAATCTGAGACCTTTGAAAAGTTCAAAGAGCTCAAGAATGAAGTGCAAAACCAACTTGGCAAAAGTATTAAAGCCATTCGATCAGATCGTGATGGCGAATACTTAAGTCAGGAATTTGACCAACATCTAAAGGAGTGTGGAATAGTTTCACAACTCACTCCTCTAGGAACACCTCAATGGAATGGTGTGTCCAAAAGGAGAAATCAATGGTTCGATCTATGATGAGTCAAACTGATCTTCCAATTTTCTTCTGGGGTTACGCCCTTGAAACTGCTGCATTCCTACTAAACAGAACTCGAACTAAAGCAGTTGAGAAGACACCATATGAGATATTGACTGGAAAAAAGCACAACATGTCTTTTATAAGGATTTGGGGTTGCGAGTCCCATGTTAAGAGATTAACATCGGATAAGCTAGCACCTAAAACTGATAAATGCTTGTTTATAGGATATCCTAAAGAGACTAAAGGATATTACTTTTACAACCCAAGCGAGAACAAAGTGTTTGCTGCTCGGAAAGCTATTTTCCTGGAAAGAGAGTTTTTTTAAAGAAAAATAGTGGGAGTAAGTACAACTTTAAAAAATTCAAGAACCACAAACTCATTTACATGATAGTGTGGAAATGAAAATGGATTCACAAGAAGTTATGGAATCCAAACCCATTGCATAAGGCCTAAGAAGGTACGGTAGGATTCGTCACAAGCCTGAGAGATATGAATTTCTCATAACTTACGATCAAAGCATAGTGTTAGTGGATCAAGACGAGCCCACTACCTACTGAGAGGCGATTGAAAGTCCAAATTCAGCTAAGTAGCTTGGAGCCATGGAATCTGAAATGTTATCAATGTATGGTAACTAAGTATGGACTTTGGTTGATCCACCTGAAGGTGCTAAGATCATTGAGTGCAATTGGATTTTCAAACAAAAGGCCGATAATACCTTTAAAGGTAGACTAGTGGCTAAAGGTTTTAGACAAACTCATAGTATTGACCATGATGAAACCTTTTAACCAGTAGTCGTACTCAAATCCATTAGGATTCTACTTGTCATGATCGCATATTATGACTATGAAATATGGCAAATGGATGTCAAGACGGATTTTCTTAATGGAGACCTCCTCTAGGATGTTTACATGAAACAACCTGAGGGCTTTGTCGATCATAAGAATCCTAATAAGGTTTGCAAACTTCAAAGATCCATTTATGGGTTGAAGGAAACATCCTGAAGTTGGAATCTTCGCTTTGATGAGGCAGTCAAAGAGTTTGGTTTTCTCAGGAACGAAGATGAGCCTTGTGTGTACAAGAAGAATAGTGGGAGCATTGTAGTGTTTTTGATTTTATATGTCGATGACATCCTACTCATAGGAAATGGCATCCCAACATTGTTAAATGTTAAGCAACGGTTAGGATAGAGTTTATTTATGAAAGACTTAGGTGAAGCAAAAACTATACTGGGTATAAGGATCTATAGAGATAGATCACAACGGCTCTTGGCACTAAGTCAAGAGAAGTACATAGATAAAGTACTAAAACTGTTCAGTATTGTTTACTCCAAGAAAGGTTGTATACCTTTATCACAAGGCGTTGTTCCGAGTAAGAAGGATGGTCCTTATACAAGAGAACAATGGGAATACATGAGTAAAGACCCATATGCTTCGGCTATAGGTTCTATCATGTATGTCATATTGTGTACTAGGTTGGATGTCGCACATGCACTAAGCATGACAAGCAGGTTCCAATAGGATCCAGGTGAAAAACACTGGACTGTTGTCAAAGGGATCCTTAGGTACTTACGAATGACTAAAGGATTCTTCTTAGTATATGACGGAGAGAAAGAGCTCATTGTAAATGGTTACACTAATGTTGCCTTCCAAACTAATGTCGAGGACTCAAAATCACAATCTGGTTATGTGTTTTGTCTGAATAGAGGTGATGTAAGCTGGAAGAGCTCTAAGCAAGATGCCATCACCGATTCTACTCGAGAGTCTAAGTATATTGTAACTTCAGAAGATGCAAACGAGGTTGTTTGGATTAGGAAGTTCATTACTAGATTAGGAGTTGTCCCAAGCATCCTAAATCCAATTGAACTTCATTGTGATAACAATGGGGCCATCCTATAGGCTAAGGAGCCTCGATCACACCAGAAATCCAAACATATACTCAGGAGATGTCATCTCATTCGAGAGATCATCGAGAGAGGAGATGTGAAGATATGCAAGATTCTTGGAGAAAACAATGTAGCAAATCCACTAACCAAATAGTTAGCTAGGCCAAGGCATGAAGGTCATGTTAGATACTTTGGTCTTAGGATTATGGCTGATTGGGACTAGTGCAAGTGAGAGATTGTTAGTGTAAGCCTTAGCCCCAATGCATTATATCCAGATTATATTTTATATATATAATATGAGGCATTGTTTTATCTCATTATTATTCTTGTGCATGTATAATTTGATAAAAAATTCATGAATAGTGACAAGTATGGGTATGATTGGGTATGCCATGAGTCATGCTAAGAAACATGAGTGAAGTAAAGGGATTGCCACTCTCGAAAAGAGAGAAGATATCACCGGCCACTTGATTAGTGAAACTGAGTTGTGTGTGGCCACACCCAAGCAAAGTGATAAGTGTTATCATTGTTTGACTTAATCAAGATTATGAATAGATCAAGAAAATGTTTTAGCATAAATAAGGGTGACTAGTCCCATGCCTTATCCTAATTCAGATATCGAAAGACAAAGGATTGCATAAGGTTATAACTAGGTTATGTTGATTCGTAATTGACATTCATTTAAATTTACGTAATCATAATGTCTTGCTAAAGACCAATTATGATTTATGGGTTTTTAAATTAACTTTAGGACCATTGCCAATATTGAATGAACCTACAAGATCGCACACAATAAAGATCTGGGTTAGGGTTAAGAATGTCGGACCATTAATTTATGTTAATGATTTAAAACATAATTAAATGGGCCTAATATGAAATTTGGCACACCCATTGAGGAGGATTAATAATTCGGCCCTATGAAGAAATAATTAGGAAGAGTGATTAATTAATAATATTTAACTAATTACTTTAAAAGGAAAGAAAAGGAAGAGAAGATTTTGACTAGGGTTTCTCCCTTCTTTAGCCGAAACCCTAAAAGCTAAATAGGAGGATTTGATTCTCTCACTTATGCTTGGAAAAATTCGGCTAGGGTTAGGGCTGAGTGACACTCCTATTTTCTCTCTTTGCCTTTCCTTAGTCGAAACCCTAATTTGGAGGAAAGAGAATGTGATTCTTGCACACTCCAAATTCGGTAGGGTTTTCTATCTTTCCTTTCTAACTGAAACCCTAATAATAAAAGGAAGAGAATTTGATTCTCTCACACACTAAAGGTTGCTAGGGTTCGTCCACCAAACAAAATAGAGAGAGAAAAATATGTTTTGTTTCATCTATTAAAATTCCAAATTTCTCAAGGCAAGAAAAGGGTTTTCTTTTAGTGCTAGCACATGTAGCTTAACCAACGATCTTGTGTGTGTGTGAGAGTAAAGGGAGTCATCCTTTGGCAGTCCCTAGGTCAATTACAATTCGGCACAAAGGAAGGAGGAAAGCAAGGCAATTCGGCAACACCTTGTTTTTGGAGTAAACCAATTCGGCAAGGCTGAAAGGTAAACATATTCGCCTCCTTTTATTAATTATGATTACATACAATGCTCCTGAATATTTTTTGTATGATATTGTTGTATTTCCACTGCGCTTGATGTTGTTTATTCACATAAGAAACCCAACACAAAACACCTATTCCATTGAGACAAAAAAAAAACTTCAAAATGCCCATTCCTCTGTTATTTTTTCCACCAGAACACCAACTCCAAAATCGTCACCATTTTACCACACAATACTCAAATTTATTCTCCTTTTTTTGCTTGTGTTCCCTTCATGCCTTCTCTTTTTTTATTATCACACTGTTACACTTATCTACTCTCTTTTCTTCCATTAGCTTACACACCTTTCTCTTACCACATTCATAACCCTACCTCTTTGGATTCATCTATTGTTGTTTCAACCTCCACTCGGTGGTGATTGCCCTTTATACTTAAAGAGTCTTATGAGAATCCTCATTTGGAATTTTTAGTGGTGTGGGCAATTGCCGACAATTTGTGGTCATAAAGAGCTTATTTCCATCAATTGCTCTACTTGTGTATTCCTTATGGAGATGAAGAACACCCGTACAGTTATAGAATGGCTCCAGTGACAAAATCACTTTGCTAATAACTATTATGTGGATCCACAAGGTATATCGGGTGGCACATCTTTGTGGTGGAATGAACCTTTCCAATGCCAGATAATTGAGGCAACAAAAAATGTCACCCATGTTGAGGTTATCTCCCAACCATCTTTCTTCATCTCCTTTGTGTATGGTGAACTAGAAAGAGCACGTGTGACTAGCAATGTGGAATGATATGGATATGTTGGTCCAAATGGCATCGAGAGCTTGGATTTGCGTAGGGCATTTTGATTGCCCACTGTTTAGTTTTATAGAAAGATGGAATTTGATTGACCCGGGGTTTACATGAGGGAATTACACCTAAACTAACAATAAGATGGTGGCGACCAACATTTTGGAATGCATTGACAGAGCAATCACAAATTCTTAATGGAGGCTAAAATTTCAACATGTTTTCCTATAACATGGATCCTTTATTGGGCTTCTCATCGACCACTTATACTATATATCGAGGGTGATAAACGTAGGAGAATGAGGAGGTTTAGATATGAACATAAATAAGAGAAAATAGAAGGATTTACTAAAACAATTACTTTAAACTGGAGACCTAAAGAGGCGACGACTTTGGTGAATTTTTCAGGAAAGCTTAGAGATGACGCTAATGGTTTTATGGAGTGGTCTAGGCATGGCGAGGGAATTTTTTACAAAGAATTAAAATAATCAAAGAACATGTCAATGCCTTATAGGGGAGGAGGATGACCGCAACTGAAAAGGTGCTGGAAAAAACTCTGCTCCTTGAATTGGATAATGAAATGGTCTAATCAAGAAACATTTTAGTACCAAAGCATTCAAATTAATTGGCTCACTTGTGGGGATAGAAACACTCATTTTTTTCATCTTTCAACGGTGTGCCACAGAGCCTATAACTTTATAATAAAGTTAAAGGATGAGACAAGGAATTGGATTACTAAGGAGCCTGCTCTCCAAACTCATATCCTTAAGTTCTATAAGAACCTTTTCCAATCTTCTTTATTAGATGCCCCTGATATTAACATTCATATTCATCCTCTGGTTACCAGGGATATTAATTCATATCTCTATAAACCAGTCACGGTTGATGAGATTAAGGTTGTTGTCTTCGCAATAAGAGGAGATAAAGTATCAAGGCCGGATGTGTTTCCAGGTATGTTATATCACAAACATTGGCATTTGGTAGGGTATAACCTAGTCCTCGTAGTGAAGGAATTTTTTCCTCAAGCTTCTCTGCCCCTAGAATGGAACATGACACACATTGCTTTGATTCTAAAGGTCCCTTGTCCTAACAACATTGCCAAGGTTAGACTGATCTCCTTACATAATTTCAAAGTTAAAGTCATTACTAAGGTAATTATTACAAGGATGAAGAAATGGTTGTCTCGGCTTGTTTCTTCACTACAAAATGCATTTGTACCGGGCCGGCTCATTCAAGACAATGTGTTGATAGCGCATGAGATCTTCCATTGTTTGAATCAAAATAAAAAGGGGCATAATCACTATATGGAAATCAAGCTAGATTTGATAAAGGTATATGATAGAGTTGAATGGTCGTTCTTATTTTATGTATTGAGGATGTTTGGTTTTGCAAAGTAATGGATTGAGTGGATTCATGTGCTAGTCACAACGGTCTCATATTCGGTGATTATAAATGGCCAACCCTCTAATGTTTTGAGTCCCACAATAGGCATTCGGCAAGGGAATCATTTATCCCCCTACTTATTATTTTACTCACTGAAGCTCTTTCAATTCCAATTCATCTGCTATTGAGACATGGCAACTTAAAGGGACAAATTTGGCTCCTCACTGACCTACTCTACCACACAGGTTGTTAGTTGACGATACCTTACTTTTTAGGAAGGCTACAGTGCAGGAAGCTTCATGTTGGAAATTGATTTTGGATACTTATTGTCTACTTTCCAGGAAAAAAACCATCTTCAAGAATTCCTCTATTTACTTCTCCAGACAAACTATAGAAAACACTATAAGGAGGTTTGTGTTGCCATTTGAATTTCAGAAGCATCCTACACAAAAACTTATCTGGGTCTACCATCAGTATAGGGAAGAGTGAAAGTGAAGGGTATGGAATTTATCAAAAGTAGAATTTAGAAAAAAAGTGCAATCCTGGAGGGGGAAATTCTTATCTCAAGCGGGTCGGGAGATACTCATTAAGTCTATTTTAAGTGTTGTGCCCTCTTATATAATATCTTCTTTTACCATGCCAAAGGCATTTTGTGAATGGATGGATAGCAAATTAATACACTTCTTGTGGGGGAATCCATTGATTCATCAAAAAAGCATTGGTTGAAGAAGTCTCTCTTCTTTCTTTTGAATAGGGCAGGCGGTATGGGACTAAAGAGATGTCAATGGAAAATGAAGTTTTGCTTAGCAAACAATCTTGGAGGCTTTTGATCGACCCTAAATCATTGTGGAATTGGATTATTAAAGGGAAATGTGTCCCTCACGACACCTTCATGACAACAAATCGCAGGCATAATTGTTCTTGGGGTTGGCAGAGCCTTTTCAAAGGAAGAAATGGGCTTCAAAAAGGCATTCAGAATGACATTGGGGATGTCAATTCTACTATGGTATGGATGGATATTTAGGTCCTAGGAATGTTGAATTTATGAATTTCTTCACCTTCACCTATAGGAACTACAAACTTCTTGGTTAAAAAACTTATATCAAAGAATGTAGCAACTTGGAATACTAGCCTCTTGTCCAATCTTTTTACAGTTAAGGAAGCTAGGTATATTGCAATATACCTCTCTTTATTACTAGACAAAAGGACTCCACCATATGGCTTCATACAAAGAACGACTCATATTCGATTAAATCAGGTTACTTCGCTCTTGCTTCTTCTCAATATGATTTTATTGGTGCAGGTTTTGCCTCATCTTCTAATAATTCCATTAATTGGTACATTGTATGGAAGCTTGAAGTTGCCCACAAGTTAAAGGATTTCTTGTGGAGGTGCCTACATGATGGTTTGCCAAAAAAAAGTTCGGCTTTTGCTGGCAAAGTACTAACTCTCCTATCTATGATCTTTATTGTATGGAATTTGAGTCTTTGGAGCACTTTGTTTTATAGATCTCCCAACGCTAGAGCATCATGGATTGTGAGTCAATTATCTTATAGGAGTGATTCACATGGATTCACCAACTTCAAAAGTTGGTGAATAAATATTTGTGATATGTGCAACATGGATGATGTTTCAAGGAGACTCACTTTTATTATTCACTTATGTTGGCAAATATGGAAATCCATGAATCACTTTCTCTTTAATCCAGTAGTACCAACACCATTATCTACTGTCAAAAGAGCACAAAGTATGGTCATATAGGATGATGGACGGCTTGTGAAAAACCAATATCTACCTTCCATCTTAGGGTCTTTGGAGCCCAATTCTTGACCTTGGGTTTGGAACAAGCCATCTTGTAATTCACTTGCCATTAATTGTGATGCCTCATGGACGGCTTGTGATAAACCAGCTAGTATTTTGGTGGTGGTTAGTGATTATAACTGCAAGATTTTAGATGGAACATTGTTGAAAGTATATTGTAACTCCCCTCTGGCACATGGCTGAAGCCTACGGACTAAGGCTTGTTGTGCAACTTGCAATTCGGTTTGATTCATATCAACACATTGTTATCTATTCTAATGCTATGTTGATTTCTCGCGTTGTTATTAATGTGAGTTTATGCCCTTGGGGGATTAATTTTGCTGTCGTAGACAAGGAAGCTTTTAGATGACCTCTCTAATTTGGTTTTATGTTGTGTTCATCGATCTGTCAATGTTGTTGCAGATTACTTAGCTAAGCTGGCTTGTAACCCTGCTTGGCCTTTAGATTGGTTGTTTTTGCAATCCATTGTGCCTAAAGAATTTATGTATTCAAGATTTACATCAATGAAGTGCTTATTCCAGTTAAAAAAATTAAGGACACAACATAGAACGAAATGCACTGTACGAAGCCTAAAGGTGTAGTCTTGAAAGTGTCTTGTTATCTAGTCGTAGACTGACTATACCAATTCTTGAAATATTGATGTGTTTTTGAAACAATGATCCGATCATTTATGAAAGTTTAGAGGCTTAAGTCATGCTTCACCCCTGAAGTTATGGACGTTTTTAAATGGATTAAACACATTGTCGTCCCTGAGGTATAGTGTAATCTTTTCTCCGATCCCTGAGTTTTGAAAAATCTCTTTGAAACTCCCTGAGGTCCTTGAAAAGCTCATTGACGGTCCCTAAAAACGCTCGTATGTGGTCCCTGAATAGCTCCTCTCTGATACCTACTAAGGACCGCAAAGGAGTTTTTCAAAACTTAGGGACCGCAGAGGAGATTGCTGTTGGGTTTCTTATGCGATTAATCAACATTATACGCAGCGAAAAATACATGAAACACACCACAAGATCCATGTATGATAATACAATCGATTAAAAATGTGCAGAATTTTATAACGTCTTATCTCTGCTGGCCGAAAATCACAACACCAAAAGAGTCCGAATCAAAACTTTGATCCATTTCTCCTTTGCTATTGTGGAACGTGATTGACTATAGGGACTTCCAAAGGATGACTCCCCTCTACTCTCTCACACACATAGATCTCTAGGTTAGACAACGTGTGCTAGTACTCTCAAAACTTGCTTTCTTTCTGTTAGGTTTCGGTTATCTTGAAGAGCAAAGCAAAACAATTTTCTTTCTCCTTTTTAGAGTTTCGGCTAGGGTTTTCACTAGAGGGAGAGTTCTAGGTTTTCCAAAAACCCTAGGGGTTTTATGCCTTGTGTGTCGCCCCTTTTAATGCCCAAACCCTAGATTTTTATTTAAAAAATAAAACCTTAGATGTAGTGCACTAAGTGGACGGCCATACTCCGAAAAAATAGGAGACCAACCCTAATTGAAAAACCCAAGTGTATGTCGCACCCTTCACCACACCAAACCCTATATTTTATTTCCAAAAATAAAACCCTAGACTGTGCATGTGTGGTTGGCCTCTCCACATCTACTAAATAGGAGATTGCTTCTTGAACAAGTCCTACTTAAACAAGAAGTCTTCTTCCTTCCCTTTTAATTATTTAATTAAACCATTTAATTAAAACACATTACTAGGCCGAATTCATAATTACTTATGGCCTAATGTGTGTGTGCCAAATTTACCATGAGCCCATCTCCTTATATTTTATTTATCAACATAAATTAATGGTCCGATAAGAAAGATAGTTTAAGTTCTAACCTAGATGTTCATTGTGTGCGATCTTGTAGGTCAATTCAATGTTGGCAATGGGTCCAAAATAGTTCAAAACCCATAAATCATAATTGGTCTCTAGCAAGACGTTATGATTACTCAGATTGAAATGAATGTTAATTACGAATCGACATAACCTAATTACAACCTTATACAACCATTTGCCTCTCGATAGCGGAATTAGCATAAGGCATGGAACGGGTCACTCTTATTTATGCTAAAACATTTCCTTGATCTATAAGTGATCCTGACTAAGTCAAACAAATGATAACACTTATCACTTTGTTTGGGTGTGTCCACACACTACTCAGTTTCCCTAATCAAGTGCTCATTGATATCTTCTCTCTCTTCGAGAGTGGCAACCCTTTCACTTCACTCATATTTCTTATCTTGACTTATGGCATACCCAATCATATCCATACTTGTTACTCATTACAAATAACATTAGGCGTATGTCAAAGTACAGGAGAAATCACCCAAGAATTCATAGTGATTTCCGGTCGATGGATTCAAGTATAAGCGTTATATGAGAAATACTTATGACCTTTCAACCATGTAGCATTCTCACAAGCGGATTGATCCAAAACATTGTTGTCCAACATGTTCTCTGATTGATATCTCATATCCTATTACCAGTAAAATATGATCATCTCACATAGTACATACTAGTCTTGCTTTATTGTTATTCCCATGACAATAATCGACTAGGGATATTTAGAATAATATTCTTTTATGCTTCAAGATTTTACTATGCAAATCACATATTTGATAACTTAAATAGAATCACTATTCATGGATGTTTTATCCAATTAAACATGCACAGAAATGATAATGAGATAAAACAATGCCTCATATAATATAATCTGGATACAATGCATTTGGGGCTAAAGCTTACACTAACAATCTCCCACTAGCACTAGTCCCAATCAACCATAATCCTAAGCCCGAAGGATCTAACATGACCTTCATGCTTTGGCCTAGCTAACTATTTGGTTAGCGGATCTGCTACATTGTTTTCTCCAAGAATCTTGCATATCTTCACATCTCCTCTCTCGATGATCTCTCGAATGAGATGGTACCTCCTGAGTATATGTTTTAATTTCTGGTGTGATAGGGGCTCTATAGTCTGTGTGATAGCCCCATTGTTATCACAATGGATTTCAATTGGATCTAGAATGCTTGGGACAATTTCTAATCCAGTATTGAACTTCCTAATCCAAATAGCCTCCTTTGTAGCTTTTGAAGCTGCAATATACTCAGACTCTGTAGTAGAATCGGCGATGGTGTCATACTTAGAGCTCTTCCAGCTTACAACACCTCCATTCAGATTGCGATTTTAAGTCCTCGGCATCAGTTTGGAAGGCAGCATCAGTACAACCATTAACAATGAGCTATTCCTCTCCGCCGTACACTAAGAAAATTTCTTTAGTCCTTCGTAAGTACTTAAGGATCCCTTGGACAGCAGTTTAGTGTTTTTCACCTGGATCCTGTTGGAACCTGCTTGACATGCTTAGTGCATGTGCAACATCCAACCTAGTACATAGCATAGCATACATGATATAACCTATAGCCGAAGCATATGTAACTTTGTTCATGTATTCCATTTGTTTTCTTGTGGAAGGACTATCCTTCTTACTTAGAATAACTCCTTATTGTAAAAGTATATAACCTTTCTTGGAGTCAACCATACTGAAATATTTCAGTACTTTGTCTATATACTTCTCTTGACTTAGTCCCAAGAGCTGTTGTGATCTATCTCGATAGATCCTTATACCCAGTATAGTTTCAGCTTCACCTAATTCTTTCATAGAGAAACACTTCCCTAACCATTGCTTAACATTTAACAATGTTGGGATGTCATTT
>CAODLS010291582.1:0-19950 GCA_948243855.1 Flueggea neowawraea | reverse complement strand
ACTCGTCATCTGATGCTGCAAATGCTTCACCAACAACTGGGTTGAGAAGCCATGGGGAGAGGATGGTAGCGGTGGTGGCAATGGACAAGAAGTGGCGGCGGAGGGGCTGTTGGTGCGGTGGTTGTGGTGGTGGTGGAGTGGCGGTGGGTTTGGGTTTGATGGGCGAGAGGAGTTTGGGTTTGGTGGTTAGGAGTGTTGGTGATGATGCCATTATTGGAAGGTTAGAGGAAGAGATGGGATATGATTTGTGTAGAGGATTTTTATAGGCCTTCACGCCCAGGCCTTAACTCCACCACAAAAGTTAGCTCAAGAGTGGAGGTTTGACCCCAACTTAAGTACCAATGCAAAATTGCTTATGCATCCGATGTAGGACATCGTATCACTCGCCACCCCTTGAAAGCCGGACGTCCGCCGACAGCATTCACTCCGGACTCTTCACGACACCAGGTAGCCCTTTTTCCCCTTAGAATGTTTGTACTCCGGACCTTATCAAGCATCAGGTAGCCCTCTCCCCCTACGCACCGACTCTCTATGAAAACACCAATAATAGGCCCTCAAGCCCAGGCCCTAACTCCACCACAAAAGCTAGCTCAATAGTAGAGGTTTGACCCCAACTTAAGTACCAATGCACAATTGCTTGTGCATCCGATGTGGGACATCGTATCACTCGCCACCTCTTGAAAGTCGGACGTCCGCGGACGGCATTCACTCCGGACTCTTCGTGGCACCAGGTAGCCCTTTTTTCCCTTAGAACGGCTGCACTCCGGACCTTATCAAGCACTAGGTAGCCCTTTCCCACTACGCACCGACTCTCAATGAAAGCACCAATGATAGGCCCTCAAGTCCAGGTCCTAAATCCACCACAAAAACTAGTTCAAGAGTGAAGGTTTGATCCCAACTTAAGTACCAATGCACAATTGTTTATGCATCTGATGTGGGACATCGTATTAGATTTTGTGAGGGGTTTGGAATATTGGGTTTATGCCTTATCATCTTATCTTGTTTTTTGATTATGTGGATGAGCCTCAAAACCAATCAATCTAAGTGGAGATTTCTTACAACATTCTCACATATTTCATATATGCAGCATTTATATGTAGAAATATAGGCTATGTTTACTTTAAAAGACCGTTTTTTTTATTTTTTATTTTCTTTTTTATTTTTATTTTTTAGAAATTAAAAAGATTTGAAAAATATATTTGCTAATAAAAAAAATATTTTTAATTTTTTATTTTTGTTTTCTAATTTTTAAAAAAATAATAATTTTTTTTCCAACTAAACAGCATAATTTTTTAGTTTTAGTGAATTGTTTAATTCTCTTATCTCATTCATAAGTTAATTTTTTGGAAAGTAAAAATATATATAGCTCGTGCATAGTTATATTTTTCGTAACTTAAATTATATATATTACAAAATTGTCACCCTAAATTGAAAATATATTGTAAAAGAAATGGTCAAGAAAGTGATACAGTTTGATTCATCTGAGAGAATCCAGAAACTTCAGAGACTAACTTCGCAGTACCAATGATAGTATTTTGCACTTTCAACCAATTAATTTCTCGTGAATTTAGCTACTAGTCATTAAACAGTGAAGAATATAAGAGTAGTAGCTACAATTACAAAATGGCAGCAGTAGCGATGGTACCGTTGATTATCTCCGTAAACTTCTTCACACCCTAAACTTTGATTTCAGCCTATTGAGCCCCTTAACTTCCACAATCATAGTACTTAAACCCAAAAAACAAAACTCCAGACTGTTGAATAGAACACGTCAGATAATGCCATTAGTTTAGTATATGACATGGCATGAACCTTTCCAATTAACAAAAAGGGCAATTAAGAAAAAAATTAAAAAAACTCAAAAAACCAAGAGGAATTTATGTGGCCCACTTACTCTAGTATATGATATTTGTTCCACACAGTATTATTATACATATTACATGTCTACTTTTCGTAATTATTAATTCACAGTTCCATAATTATAAATTCACAGTTCCATAATAATAAATTTACGTTGTCTTTTTTATATTAATTTAATAGGTTTATCGGCATATTGTCGTTTCAATTTGTTTTCATTTTATGTGTAATTTTGACAGCTGTAATCATTACTTTTTACTTTTTCTCTTTTTTATTTATATTTACCTATAGTTAATTATTTTGGTTTTCAATTTGCTACCAAAATTTCGTCTTTGGTTTTACAGTGCTTCAAATTGATTTTCAAATTTTATTGTTTGCAAATTGATTTGTATTCTCTGGTTTGTTGAATTGTTGTTTATTTCCAATTTTATGTTGTGTGTTCTTGTTTAGGATGTATTGGGGAGAAGTTGCTAAAGAAGTTTCTGTGAAGGAAAAGGTATTTTTCAGTTGCGATTTTTTTTATTTTTATTATGTTTTGGTTTTGTTGATTTGTTGTTTATTTGTTGTTAAGATTTGTAAATGAGTTTTGTACATGAGAGTATTATGAAATATGTAGAAACTATGTTGAAACCTTTGTTTATGAGCTCAAGAAAATCTGATTTGATTTTAGAATGTCGGTCTATTTTTTATTAGTTCCGATTTCTTCGTGATTTATGATATGTTTTGAAAATATATTGAAGTTAAATATCTGCAATTTTGTGATCTGTTTTGATTGCTCTATTTCTAAATTCGGGACCATACAGTTGTAATTTAGAATGCCAGTGTCACGCACTGAATTTTTGAAAAATTTTGTTTAATTTTTTTAAAAAAGGCCACGTGTAGCGGTAATTTGTATATTCCGGTCACGTGTAGTGGTATTTGGCCCTAATTAGAAATTGTGCAATTTGGACTTTGAGTTTGCAAAAGTGAGAGAATTTTTGCAATTTTTTCCATCCAAAAATTGTAATCTTTATTTTAGTAAAGATCATGGACTTAGATCTATTCGAAAATTAAACTACGTTAAAATTTTCTTATATTTTCTTCCATTTTTCTCTATTATTTATTTTTTCTATGGGTATCATTGTGTGTTCTGCTTCTAATAATTATTATGTAGGATAAAGTATGGTAAAAAACAATTTTATAAACAACCATATAACATATATATTTTGCTATGAAATAAGTTGTGTCATATATTTCTATGTTTTACTACTCAACCTCTTATACATTTGTTTTTTATAAGTCATTTTATCTGCTCCTACAATGAATTTAACCTTCGACTTAACCTCTTATATTTTTTTTATCGGACAATTTCTTATATCTTATATCTTACTTACAAAATATATCTATTATAGACTCTCTCTTTTTTGAATTGTTGTACAATGTAATTCCTCTACTACCTTTAAATCACATCCCTCTGATAGGCTTTGAACCCACGACCTCAAGTCATATGCGTGGAGATGAGGCCAACTCAACCATCCACTTCTGCCTATTGTAGACTTGTTTAAAGGAAGAAGCAACTAGTACATATAGTCGGTTTTGCTATCAAGTAGACCAAGAAATAGCATATGTGTTGGATCATGGGTGATCAACATTAAGGTCCTTTTATGTTTTGATGATGAACAAAAGATTTTGATGATGATCAAAACATTAGACTTGGAGTTACACACATTAGGAAGCTCAGAGTTGTGAAGCAAGCCACTGGAAGACAATAACGTACGTACGACAATGCCTTGACGTAAGCAGAAAATGCTATAATGTGCTTTATAAGAAGCATAACTTTATCAATGTACATCTTGCATCTAAAACGTACGTTATTTGGGTTTACAGCATGATCAACGTACGTCTTGGTAGTGTAATGTATGTTGTGAATGGTCCAGAAAGCTACAACTGCATTAAATGAACTCTAATGACTAGTTTCTCTCAAGCAACGATCATATGGCTTGGAATAACTATAAATACATCAATAGAAGCTGAAATATGGTGGAACGACATATGCAAACATTTTGCTAACACTCCAATGAATTCCAACCATCAAAAACACCAAATCAATTTAGAGATCAAAATTTAAGCATCAAACTCATACATTCAACTCTAACAAAGAGTTTCATTATTTGTAAACACTTTGTATTCACATTGAGAGTGTGAGAAAGGTTTATTGTAAGTCTATAGAAAACAACATTGTAAAGATTTGTTGTGAAGGAAAACAACATTGTGATGGCCTTAGAGGTGTTGACCCGGGAATCAACCTCGTTGTATTGGTTTTGTTGGATTGAGCCGTAATCAATTATCATTATAGTGGAAATCCTAAGCGGTGAGACTTAGGTAGTGGATGTAGGCATCGAGTTGGTCGAACCACTCTAAATTCTTAGTGTTGATTTCTCTCTTTCATTTCAAGTCGATTTCGCTATCCAAAGCATAGACTGAAAATTTGCCAACAAGTGGTATCAGAGCGGGTCTCCATTCAAGAAAACTTAACAACCTTGGAGCAAAGATCTGCATTAACAAAATGGATTTCGGTCCTTCTCCTCTATATGTTCCCGGTGCTTCTCTTTATATCCCTCCTTTATTTGATGGATCTAACTTTAATTCATGGAAGAAGAAAATATCTTTTTTCATTCAATCATATGATATAGAGCTATGAAAGGTGATTGTTCTTGGTCCTAAAATTCCCAAGAATGTTGATGGAACTCCTAAGAAGTATGAAGACTTTAATGATGAAGATTGGAAGTCTCTAAGTCAAAATTCAAAAGCTACTCAACTATTATATTGTGCTTTGAGTCAAGAAGAGTAAGATATGGGAAATGCTTGAAGTGACTCATGAAGGCACAACTCAAGTTAAAGAAACTAAGATTAATATGCTTCTACATGACTATGAGTTATTCACCATGAGAGATTATGAAAGCATTAACAACATGCTTGATCGTTTTGTAGAAATTACAAATGGCCTTGCCTCATTTGGAAGACCAATCTCTAGTAGCGATAAGGTGAAGAAGATTTTGAGGTCTTTGCCTCAAGAATGGAATGCAACGGTTACCGCCATCATGGAGTCCAAAGACTTAAACTCATTAGAGTTTAGTGCTTTAGTTGGGTCACTCATAAATTATGAGATTGTGCTAAGGTCAAGAGATGGAAGACCTAAGCATGAAAAGGCATTGAAAGCTTCCACTCATTTTCAAAAAGAGGAGAGTGACGGAGAAATGAGCTTGGATGAAAAGGAGGATGAGCAGCTAAAATACTACTCCAAAAGGATAGAGTGATTAAAGGAAAAAAAAAAAGAATAAGAAGTTATTGAAAAACAAAAAGAAATGGAGAGATTAAATGAAAAAAAGAAGAAAAAAAAAGAAGAGGTTATAGTTCTTCTTCTTCAAGTGATGATGGAGATCCATCGGCAAATGTATGCCTTTCAGCACTAGGTACTCCTTAAAATCTCATTATTTATATTTAATGAATTTTTTACTTCTTGTTTAATTATTCTTATTTGCATGAATTTTTGAATGTGTTGATTCATATATGTGCATTGGTTTGAAACAAACAGAGGGAGAGATTATCTTTTTTTATATGCAAAAATTGTTTTTGAAAGGGGGGAGTGAATTTTTTTTGTTTGAATATTGCTTAAACTTTTTGATAATTACAAAAAGGGGGAGAGTGTTGAATATGTTTATTTGAAAGGGGTAGAAAATTCTTTTGCATTCACTCTTGTATGATACTAATCAAATGATAAGGATTGAATCCTTGATCAATGTTATTGCCTTTGATGTAGCAATTTAATTCTTTAAAATTTTGTCATCATCAAAAAAGGGAAGATTGTTGGATAATAGGTGATCAACATTATGTTCCTTTTATGTTTTAATGATGAACAAAATATTTTGATATGATCAAAACATTAGACTTGGAGTTACACACATTAGAAAGCTCAGAGTTGCAAAGCAAGCCACTGGAAGACAATAACGTACGTACGATAAGGCCTTGAAGTAAGCAGAAAATGCTATAACGTGCTTTATAAGAAGCAGAACTTTATCAACGTATGTCTTGCATCTAAAACATACGTTGTCTGGGTTTACAGCATGATTAACGTACGTCCTGGTAGTGTAACGTACGCTATGAATGGTCTAGAAAGCTGCAGCTGCATTAAATGAACTCTAACGGCTAGTTTCTCTCAAGAAACGGTCATATGGCTTGGAATATCTATAAATACATGAATAAAAGGCTGAAATATGATGAAAAAACATACGCAACATTGTGCTAACACTCCAATCGATTCCAACCATTAAAAACACCAAATCAAGCTAGATATCAAAGTTCAAGCATCAAACTCATACATTCAACTCTAGCATAGAACTTCATTGTTTGTAAACACTTTGTATACATTTTGAGAGTGTGAGAAAGGTTTGTTATAAGCCTATAGAAAATAACATTATAAAGGTTTGTTGTGAACTTAAGGAAAACAACATTGTGAGGGCCTTAGACGTGTTGAGCCGAGAATCAACCTCGTTGTATTGACTTTGTTAGATTGAGTTGTAATCAATTACCTTTATAGTAGAAATGCTAAGTGGTGAGACTTAGGTAATGGACGTAGGCATCGAGTTGGTTGAACCACTCTAAATTCTTGGTGTTGATTTCTCTCTTTCATTTCAAGTCAATTTCGCTATCCAAAGCATAGACCAAAAATTTGCCAACACTATGATCAATGGCAGAGCCAAGATTCTGCCTACAAGGCGCCTCTCTCTCTCCCCTTTCGACCCCTCTTGTAATCTCAAACAATCCTAACTTTCTTTGACATGTGAACAATCATGCATGTGACCAAATCAATTCATTTATCAATTAAAAATAAACATTCTACCTAGTTCTACCTAAAATTAAGTCCATCCAAATTAATTCACCTAGTTTCAACTAATTCAAACCCATTCAAGTAAAATTTAAGTTCATTGAATCATAAATTTAACAATCCTACTCAACTTTCACATGCTGCTAACATTGTCCATACAAAATGCATTAGTCTAAGCTATTGCAACAAAGATTCTTGCAAACATAAAGTTATGAAGTAGTATCCAAAATGCTAAACCAATAATGATTAAATGTGGAATGTCAATAAAGGTAAAGCCTCTTTTTTTTTTTGCAAATTAGCTTCCAGTCTCCATAATACTAGAAACTAAGTCTTGAGTGTTAAAACCACAAAAAGAAGAAAAATATTGTTGTTTTGGGACAAAGGCATTGAATTTAATCTACTGAATAAATATATTATTGCAAATAAAATAAATTGATTCATCAACTATATAATCAAGAATCTATAAAAAGAGGGAGAAAAGAGAAAAAAATGCAAAGCGAAGACACGTTAATGTGTGAAGAAAAAGAAAAACTTACAGAGTTGAAAGACTTCCACAGGCATTGAAGAAGAGATATGTTAGACACTCATAAAACAAAAACAACAATGCCTGCTTCTCCTTATTATACGTTGAACATTCCATGTTTCCTATACCACATTCTACCTAATTTAAATCACAATTTCATTAATCAATCATTCAACAATCTGTCAATCTCTAACCCTACATTAAAAAAACTGAAATTTTCTCAAAGGGGCAAAACACTTTTATCTAACCCCTAACAAAATAAAAACTGAAATTTGTGATCGAATAAAGAAAATCGACTTACTAGAGCAGTAGTCGTTGGTTGGTGGGACGCATGAGGTCGGAGGAGGAGTCGAGGTGGCGATGTGGTCGATGGAGAAAGTCTGTGGAGTGACGACAGTGGCAAAGCAAATTCTGTTGGGAGAAGCAAAGCAATGGTGTGGAGGTAGAAAGGCTTATGTTTCGATTTGTGCATTTGAATAAGAGACATCATTTTGCCCTGGTCTTCCTTTTTTTTATCCGTTTCGCCCCACTCTTCTAAATTTTTAAGTGTGTGGTGAAATGGTACCGTTCCATACTTGGATTATGTTTAAAAAAAAACACAAGACAAAACAAATTGTCCTGTAGTTTAAAATGAAAAAAAAAAAAAAAGAAGAAAAAGACTCCCTAACCTCTACCCTCTCTCACCTTTGCAACCTTACACCCATGGCTCCGACCCTGCCTATGACCTCAAATTAATTAAAAAGATAAAAAAAAAAAGGTATTTAGATACTCTATTGATGTAATTTAATTGCTGTTTACACTTTATAACTACTATAATTCTTTCCCACAATACAAGTAGGAATATTTATTAAAAAAAAAAGATGTTGAGGTTTTGTCCTCAAATTTTCAGTAAATTTCATATGAGAAGACTCTAGGCACTAATTTCGCTTGAGTTTCTGATTAAAACCGAAATGGCTAGATATGATGTTTCATAAAAAAAAAACCGTATTATATATCTTTACTTTATTATTTAATTTATCCTATCACATTAGACTCCATTACGAAGGTTCATATGCAAAAAGGGGATTCGGTCATAGAAAAAGTATGGAATATAAACCAAGAATATTATGTATTTTATGAAATGATACTCAAAGCCGCACCTATTTTAATCATATAATAAAAATGGCTGGTAAATCCACACCTTTCCTACCAAAATGCCTATTAATAACTCATATTTTTTTATTTAAAGACTTAGCTAAGTCAAGATGCATATATATGCGATTTCGTTCTTATGCCAAAGTAAATTTTAATAAAAATAAATATTTTACTTCAGTTAAATCGTATAAGTATCTTAAATTACTTATAATTTTGTTAAGACTGAATAGGCCTCATTCATTCATTATCAGCAAGAAGGGAATAATATAAGAAATATTTAGTGGAGTATTACTCTACAAAGTGAAGTCTAACACAAAATAAATCGATTAGAAGTTCACGCTAATGTATGAGCTACATGATTGGTAGACCTCCGGACAAATTAAATCCAATTTAAATCTAAATTTCTAAGCAAAGTTTTGCAGTCATCAACCGATAAATTTTAAACAAAAAATACTTAATAATTTTTTAAAAGAGTTGAGAAAGAAAAAAAGAAATGGAACCCAGCGGTAGCAACCAACAAGTGGCAAAATTGCGTAGTCAACAACAGTAGAGGCTAAGAAGCAGCGTAGTTGGGGTCCAGGTGGCGACATAATTTGGGTGTTGATGAGGAAAATGGCATGAATGCGAGAGATTTTGACATGTGGAGCTATTGCTGCATACAGCTGGCTTCTCCTGCTGGCATTTTGTCGCTACTCTGGGTCCGACGTGGCTTTCCGCTACCCTTTCCCTCTCCTTAGTCTTCGCTGACGTGTACATCCCCCACTTTTTATCTATTAATACTAATTTTTATAACTTACACCCACCTCTTCAAAAATTCTTATTATTATACATTTTTTTAAAATGATATAAGGATAATTATTAATAATATGAGGAGTAACTCAGGATAATTGTTAATAATATAAGGAATAAGTAACAACATTATATTTCAAAGATTTTATAATAGAATTGTTGGGTGCATATTGAAGATTTTACTAATAGTTTCTCTTAAACCAAATTACAAACATGAAGCATGCAAAATAACAAGAAAATAATTAAAGCTTGCCAAAATAATTTTTAAAATATATTATATTAAAAATGATATATAACATTATTATATATATATATATTCATTTATTGCGATCAATTATTAATTTTTAATTTTACCTTACCGACCGAAATTTGAAAAATATTTAAAAAAATTTAAACCAAACCAACTAAAATTGTAAAACTCCAAATCGAACAAACAATTTTCAATTCGATTTTAGTTGATTCAATCGGTCTGACCAAATTGTGTAAGTCCTAAGAAAACAACAACAACAACCTTGATATGGAATATTCCGTGATTTATCCTTGCATTATCCCCATAATTTTTGACTTTTCTCTTAAAGAAGTATTTTCTTTGTTTGCTCATGTGCTGTTTTTTTTTTATTAAAAGAAGAAAAATTGAGAACGACCAGTAATAATATATTTTTGTTGGACGTTATTATACAGATATTACCTCTTTATTATGAAATATTTTAGAGTCATAGTTACATCGGCAGCTATTTTTGCCACACAGAATCAGGATTAATTCATAAAATTGGAAATTTAGAATCTTCTTAAGCTGCTTTGCTTTGTAGTACAACAATCCTAAATATTTCCCGTTAAAATGAAATTGAGACTCGTGAAATGGAAAACAAACAATAGAAAAAGAAAATGAGCCAATGATAAAAAACACAACCCACGCTTGACCATAGACGATTTAGACACATTTCGTTCCGTCATTTTCTCGCCGGTCACCGAGGCGCACCGCCACTTAACATGGGAAATTATCACAACTTGCGCAGAAAATTGGCAACCGAAAACCGCGTTTACCGGTAATCGAATGGCAGCTTCAACCGGGGGCATTTTGGTAAATTCGACAAACCCACTCAAAGTGGAGCTTCGACGCGTAGGAGTCGGAGGACGCGGGTGTGGGACCCTTTATGCGCGCCTACAATCCAGCCGCGCAGGACGTGATGCGCGGGACCCGAACCCTCCGCCGGCGTCGTTTTCTTACATTAGGCACTTTACGAGAGCCGTTTCCTCATACTTGTCCAGATGTTTTCATTTCATTGCAAAAAAAATAGAAAAATAAGGTTAGATATCCTGTTCTAAACTTTTAGTTCGTTAAAACATGAAAATAATAGACAAATAATCAAATTTTCACATTCCAAAAATATAGAGAAAATATTAAAAATTATTAAAAAATAAAAAAATAAATTTTTATATCAAAAGGTGCAATAAAGGATGGTATGTTCACAAATATATTCAAATTAATTTTACCTTTAAACGTTACTCTAAGATACTATGAATTTATTTTGAGACTATAATAAAAAGTTGGCTCAAATTAAAAAATATAAAAATTATATGAATATAAATATCATATAATTATAAAAAAAATTATATTAAATTTTAAAAGTCTTCTTTGTAATAATATTTTGAATATCTAAATTATATTTTATTTAAATATTCAAAAACTTGGATAATTTATATATTACTTATAATGAAGCCGATTGTTGCCAAATGTCGATTATAAAAAGCGTCATTCAACTTTCAATATATATATATATTTCATGAAGAATTTATGAGTATTCTTTTGTTCTCAAAATTTGGCCTTATATTGAGACATGAATTTGTGCATGCAAAACAAATGTATATAATCATTTTTTGATTTATCAAATCAAGTATAATCGAGATAACTCTTTCGCTTTAATAGCTAACTAGTTTGCGCGGCTATGGTGATATTGCTGAATTTATTTAAATGTGAAACAAAAATAAAAATAATTTTAATAAAATTAACTATAAAGTAACTTGTTATTTGAGACAAAATGATAATATTTTCTAATCATAAACTTGTCAACCAACTGGGTTGTACTTAAGTTTTTTTGTCAATAATTCATCATTGTTCTATTAATAAGTTACTGATTGTTCAATTTAAATGAAATTTTTAAGATAAAAATACCCCTAATCTATTTTATCATATCATGAAAATCCTTACTTTTCTTCTTCTTATTCTTCTTTTTCTTGTTCTTGAAACTCAAAATTTGGAACTTGCAACAAAATCAAAACTGTGATTGTTGCTCCCTCACTTAAATACATATCAACTTGAAATAATTCGTAAAATGTAAATACAAATACAGAGGAGATGAACTTTTTGGGAAAATTTGACACAATAAACGCAGCAGAAACCTAACAAAAATTTGGCTCTCAAGAACTCGAGATTCAGTTTCAGAATCCATATGGGTATGAATGAACACACTCAGTTTGAAGGACTAGGTCTAAACTCCGAAGAGCTACAAGCCCTCTTATCAGCCGGCAATTCATCCACCATCTCCGTTCGATTTTGACCAGGATTTCCCATTGATTTTTGGTCCAATTTTAATCAAGCACAAATCAGAGTTCCACAAAAGGATTGATTCACAATTAACAGCAAAGTTTCAATATTTCATCAACAAAATAGCACACTCATTAAACAAATTCAAGAACTCTCCACTCACTTAATGCCAATTTACGGTAAATATCAATTCACTTTAACTTAAAAAAATTGAGAAATACATAAACAAACATTGCCATTGTTGAAAATCTTCAATCAATAAACAAACACATGAATAAACATGACAAACACTAACAATCGAAGTTCCAGATCTTTGATTGGGTCAAAAACAGAGAAATACATAAACAAACATTGTGGAACTCACAAACCAAAAAAGGAAAAAAAATGGTTGTCCAACATTTTAGAAAGCTTCAGACACGAAGAAGCATATGGGGATGATGTGGTGGTGCTTATGGTTCCTCTTCCACCCAAGCCCAATTCCAAGAACAAGTTCCCTTCCCGCCTCCAGCCTTCTTTCGACTCCACCGCCCATCTCCAAGTCAACGTCTGCACAAGACCCTCACTGAAACCCAACTGAAGGTTCAAATCTGCAACTAGCAACGCCTCATCCTCTTCGGCTTCGTTGAGTGATTTTGGAACAGCCTTTAGATCCCAAATCGTCTCTCTTCTTACTCATTCTGCTCCACAAAAAGCATGATTCATACTCAATTTTTGATTTCCCACTCAGAAAACAAAAACCCATCTCTCTAAAACTACAAAGAAATGGAATTTCCAATCAAACCCATCTTTGCTACTTCAATTACAATTCTTGGGTTCTTGGTTCTATCAACAAGTGCAGATTACACACAAACTTTGTATTCAAAGATTGTGCAAACCAGAAACTTGAAGACCCAATTGGGATCTACACACAAAACCTCAATAGCCTAATGGGACTCATTGGTTTCACAATCATCACAAAACTTTCTCCACTACAACCTCTGGCGACACCCAGACCGGAATCACAAGTCTGTACCAATGCAGAGGAGACCTCTCAACAAGCTAGTGGGATTGGATTTGAGGAGAGAAGAGAAGCAGCTTTTGACATGGTCGTGAATGGAATTAATAATGGGTCGTTTTACGCAGGGAGTTACTAGCAAGTTTATGTGTTGGGTTAGTGTGAAGGTGATCTTTAAAGTGGGGATTGTGGGGACTATGTGAAGAGTAGTTTTTGAGTAGGCGTTGAAGGTGTAGAATGGGAATAGATGTGTGCGTCTGGATTTTAGAGAGAGAAGCAGAGAGAGGAGTTGGTTTCGAGAGAGAGAAAAAAATGTTGGAATGACTGGTTTTCCAATTTACGGGAGGCTAGTTTCGTAAAGTTATATCTTTGTTAACTCTGTTAATTAAAAAATATGCGTAAAAGACTTATTTACTATTTTAAAAATATGAAGACTATCTTATTAATTAAGATAAATTTGAGAGAATTAATGAATTTTAATGTCTTCTGTTAATAAATAATTCCTATTGAATAATAAAAGACTTAATGAGCATTGATTTTTAATGATAAATCATTTACAATTATTAGTCATCTTTTGGACGTTCATATCATATGCAATATATGAATTCAGATAAAAGAGAAAATTAAATAACACTTTCTAATATTTTTTTATTGATTTTTGAATTTTTTGATAATTTATAAATTTTCAAATAGTTTTTTTAGATAATTAATTTAAGGTGAATTAAGTTTATTTAAGAATATATTATTAAAATTAGTTTAAATATTATTGAGAAAACTTCGAGAGGCATATAAATAATTTTAATTTTATATAATTTTCAATTTTTACCAATTTATAGTTTTAAATAATATTTAAAAATATTTTTAAGTGGCTAAAAAATAATCCACAATTAAAGATAAAATTACAAGCCATAGTCAATTCTTATTATCATCAATAGAAAAATTTTAATTCATATAAATTAATTTTTATGGATGTATCATACAAAAAAAATAAAAAAAATACTATTTTTTCATCTAAATTATGTTTTGAATATAAAAAACAATTAATGCTCCAAAATCTATTACTTATTATAAATTGTATAAAATGGCAATTTAAATATACACATACAAAAATTGTTCTTTGGTCTAACACAATGTCAATTGATTTAATTGATATAGCAAAAAAAAAGTTATTTAAATAAACTTATAGTAAGCTTAAAACTTATATCGGACAAACGTGACACATGAAAACTATCAATCATATTTTTTCATAATTCTTATATTTTAACAATTAAATCTTATAAATATATGTATTATTTACTTTATATACTTTAAAATTAATTAATTTTTAAATAATTTTTATCGATCATAAAATAAACTAAAATATCATGCTTGTACCCCGCACAAGCTTTCAAATTAGTTTATTACATATTAATAACTATGAAATTAATTATATAAAAAAAACTTGAAAAAAAATCAATGGTGAAAGATTAGACATGCAATATGAATGACCTTTTCCATGCTATTTTGTTGGAATAATATATTAGATTTTAGATTAGATTTGTTTTGTTTACGTAAACCAATTAGGAAAGAAAAATAAAAAATAAAAGAAAGCGGGCAAAGTTTTATTTTTATTCATTGATTCGTTGGGAATATTGGAAAAAATAATAGCATGTATTAATAAATGTGTATTAAAAATATGATTTCAAAATTAATTTTTATTGTGTATCTGAATTCAAATAATTTCACTATAATAATTTAATTTTTAAAATTTATTTAGAATTTAGTGTCTATATAAATTTACCTAAATTTTTTATTTAAATATACCTAAACATAGATAAATATGAAAAATAAATTTATTTTCTCTATTTAAAAAAAAGTAAATTTATTTTTCTTTCAAAAACTGTTGTTTTGGTTGTGTTGTTTATACTGTATCCAAATTGCATGTTATTATATTATTTGCTTAAAAATGTGTCCTTTTAAATAAAAAAAAAAAAGTGTCCTTTTCTCACTCTTTTTGGTATATTAGTTCATATGAAAAATTAAACTCTGGATAATTCCAATACCTTTAAAGCTATAAATCTATTAATAAATATATAATTTTTTTTACTTTTTATTATAAAAATCTACCAAAATTATTAATTTACAAATATATTTCGCAACATATCATTCAACATATTGCCAACAAAGCAAGAAAGGTGATTATTTTTTTATACGGAAATTGCAAATCTTCAATAAATAAAGATAATAATATCAACTTGTAAAAGAATAGAAGCAATGATCATGTTCCTTTTTTTTTGTTTTGATGGGTAATGATCATTTTTTTTCCAACTATATTATATTTAAATAATAGTTTGCAATTTAAATTTACTATAAACAAATCTAACCCAAATCAGAAAGTAATCTAAGGATTTTGATATTTTTGTTTTCCTTCTCGTCCGATTTCCTTTTCTTTTATTTGTTTTTTTTGGTAAATTCGCTTTCGATGATATGTGTCATGGTCAACCATCATTATAATGATGTACATGACATAGACAAATAGCATGCATGGAGTTATCAACCCATCCAATTAAATACTTGTGTTATATTTTTTTCTGTTGGGTTATCTGGTTGGAAAGTAACGCATGTCTCCATCCATTTATTATACCAATCAAATCTTATCCCTTGCTCCATTTTTTTATATTTAGTTTGATATTACACATTTCCTCCGTGGAAAGGTTGATAAAAACACATTATTATTGGAACAAAATGCCTTGTAATGTTTTAATTAGCCATTATTATATTTTTTATCAGGTCTCAATTCAACACAATGAGATATTAATGCACCCACACATGTTATTTGACTCGAACCCTAAACTCACGCTTCAACAAGGGATGTCCAACTACCTGGTCTATTAATTTTAAAAAATAGTAATTATTTTATATGTTTATTATACTTGTATCTATAAATTTATAGACCATACTATGAGACTTTCTTTGTAGTAAAAATTGAACGTTTTTATAAGTCATTTTATTTGCTTTTACTTGAAATTAAACTTTCAACATTTTAAATTTGAAATTGACTCAATTACCAATTATTTGTACACCAATAGGTTGAGAAATTGAACTTCAGTTCATTTTTTTTAATTTAATGTGATGTTTGAACTAGTACTCTTCTTGGTTAGGTTGAAATTTCTAAAAAATATTGTCGCTAGTATATGTATCCAAAGTTACAGTAACTTAGGTTGTCGTTCGTTGGTAGTGATGGTTTTATTAGAGAAACGTTTCTTTCCCACGTAAGAAAACAACCATAAAAGACAAGCGTTAAGATAAAATAGATTGCTTATTTCTATTTTATTTTTGGCTTCTAATAAAGAGAGCTGGAGACTATCGGTAGTAGCGTATCCCTGTTGAACGTAACCATATAGGCTAATACTCCCCGCCGTAGAATGTTGCTTTGCTCGTGTTGAATTGAATTGAATTTTCTTTGAAGTTTTATGAAGTCATTTGATGTTTTGGATGTGCAAAACAAGTTGGAGTGGAATTGATGAAGATTGGAGGTGTTTTGGGTCGACTCTGGACGTCCACGGACGTGCCCAAACCGTGCGAAGAGAAGGCAAACTGTGGGTGTGCCCATGTAACTCACTGTCCGGAAGAGAAGGTGTTTTCGCTGGGGACACGGTCGTGTCCCAGATTGTGTGAGGCAACGTTGGGGACACGGCCTGATACACGGCTGTGTCCCCGCCCGTGTACTAGGCAATTTCACACGGACACAGGTATATGTCCGTGTATTAATTAATTTCGTCCGTGTTTGACACATCTTGTCCGTGTCTTATTTCCTGATGGGTGTTGGACGAAAATTAGGGCTTGGGATGATTTATTTTGCCTATTAAACATTGTAAACATATAAATAGGTGGCTTGGGAAAACTCTTGTAACCTTTTGCCGACTTTCATAGAGAATAAATCTATCGCTCGCTCGCTCTGCCTGTGGACGTAGGTCAATTGACCGAACCACGTAAATTCTGTGTGTTGTGTGTGATTGTTCTCTTTATCAATTCCACGTTTTTATTGCTTGATTGTCTAACAAGTGGTATCAGAGACACGAAAGTTTGTTCATAAACTTTGGGTTCAGATCTGTAGAAAGAAAATGTCTTCACAGAAATTTGATATTGAGAAATTCAATGGGTCGAATGATTTCACCCAGTGGAAACTAAAGATGAAGGCACTTTTGATTCAGCAGAAGTGTGCAGCAACAATAGGAGGAGAGGATAAATTACCTACAGAATTGACAGCGGTGGAGAATGAGGAGATTGTGTCTTGGGTACATAGTTCGATTCTATTGAATCTGGCGGATGAAGTCCTGAAGGAGGTAGCAAACGAAACTACAGCAGCTGGCTTGTGAGGAAAGCTAGAAAACAAGTATCAGAAAAAGTCTCTGACCAACAAACTTTATCAAAAAAGGTGATTGCACACCTTGAAGATGACAGAAGGTATGCAGGTAAAAGATCACCTTGATAACTTTAACAAAATTATTTTATACTTGAATGGAGTTAGTGTTAAATTTGAGGAAGAGCATCAAGCTATGATTTTGTTGTGTTCTTTGCCTAGCCCTTATGAGAATTCTGTAGATACTATGATGTATAGTAGGGATAATATCTCGATTAATGATGTTAAGGATGCTCTACAGTCAAAAGAATTAAAGAAGTTAGTTTCTGGTTCTGGAGAAGCTATTGTGGAGACTGGGTTAACTGTGAGTAGGGGCAGGAACGTAGAACGAAATGGTGGAGGACATAGTAAGTCGCGTTCAAAATCGAGGTATGCATTGAGATGCTTTCATTGTAAAGAGAAGGGGCATTTTAGAAAGAACTATTCACAAAGAAAAAAGGAATTGCCCAGGGGTCGAATGGGAATGCACAAGTTGTAGTAGCTCAGAAAGACTTTGAAAAACAGGAGAGTTCTGATGAGGGAGAATGAGGAGATGTTCTTACTGTCAGTACAGTTCGTTCTGCAGAAACTTGGATCTTAGATTCTGGTGCTTCGTATCACATAGCTTATTCGCGAGAGTTGTTCATTACTCTTAAAGAGTGGAATGACAGTGTAAAGCTGAGAGATGATAGGGAGCTGAGCATCAAAGGTAGTGATTCGGTGCAGATTAGAATGTATGACATAATGGTTAGGACATTAAATGCTTGGTATGTTCCTGAACTGCGAAAAATTTTGATCTCTAGAGGTATACTGGATAAAAATGAGTACACATTCTCTATGAGTGGTGGAGTTCTTAGGGTGTTAAAAGGAGCTCTTGTAGTGATGAAAGGAAGATTACAACATGAGATTTACACATTGATGGAAAATTCAGTGTTGGGAACGGCGGCAGTGTCAAGCTTCAGTATTGATTCTATAGGGAAGAAGGATAATAGTACAGAGTTGTGGTATTGAAGATTGGGGCACATGAGTGAGAGGGGGCTATCAATTTTGAGTAAGAAAGGGCTTTTAGGAGGTGCTGAGACTAATAAATTGAAGTTCTATGAGACTTGTGTTATAGGTAAACAACGCAGGGTGAAATTCAGTATGGGAAGTCACACTACTAAGGAGTCCTTGAATACATTCACTCTGATTTATGGGGTCCTTCTCCGGTGGAATCTCATAGTAGATGCAGATACTATGTTACTTTTATTGATGACTTCTCTAAAAAGATGTGGGTGTATTTTCTAAAATATAAGGATGAAATATTTGGGAGGTTCAAGGAGTGAAAGACTATGGTGGAAAAACGGACCGAAAAAGTAGTCAAAACGCTCAGAATGGATAATAGGTTAGAATTTTGTAACAAAGAATTCGACGAGTTCTGCAGAAAAGAAGGTATAGTGAGGCACCACACTGTACAACATACGTCACAACAAAATGGAGTTGCAGAACGGATGAATCAAACACTTTCAACGTGCTAGGTGCATGAGGATAGACGTTGGTTTATCAAAGCAGTTTTGGGCTGAAGCAGTTAACACTACTGCTTATCTGGTAAATAGATCATCATCAACTGCAATTGATCTTAAGACTCCTCAAGAGGTATGGTATGGTAAAACCTCTAATTATTCTGGCTTGAGAATATTTGGATGTCCTGTTTATGCTCATGTTAGTGATTGCAAACTGGAGCCTAGGGTAGTTAAATGCATATTTCTAGGGTATGCTACTGGGTGAAAGGTTATATATTGTGGTGTATTGAGGATAAAACCCCGAAATTTATTATTAGCAGAGATGTGACCTTTGATAAATCTGCTATGTTTGGCAAGAGGAAGGAGTTTGGTGATCTTGTAGGAAATAATGAAAATGATCTGCGTGCAAACCAGAAGGTGGAGTTTGGGGTTGATGCTCCAAAGGAAAATGATGTGGATGACACATATGAAGAACAGCCCATGATCGACAAAAATGATTCACAGAGTATAGCAGCGAGTAAACCGAGACGGGAAATCCGAAGGCCTGCAAGGTATGTGGATTGTGTAAGTGTTAATATTACTAATCCAGTTGCCTTTGCCTTAGCAGTAGCCGAAGAAATTGAAAGGGAGGAACTAAGGACGTACACAGAGGCAATGTAGAGTAAAGATTCAGATAAATGGCTAAGTTTCATGGAAGAAGAGATGTCATCTTTACAAAAGAATCGAACTTAGGAACTTGTGCCATTACCGAAATGGACAAAACCTGTTGATTGTAAATGATTTTTCAGAATAAATGAGGGGATTCAAGGAGACGAACCACCTAGATTCAAATCAATGCTTGTTGCCAAGGGGTTTTCACAAAAGGATGGGATTGACTATAATGAAGTATTCTCACCTGTTGTGAAGCATAAATCCATTCGGGTTCTCTTAGCAATGGTAAGCAATTTTAACTTGGAGCTTGATCAACTTGATGTTAAAACTGCTTTTCTACATGTAAATCTTGAGGAGGATATTTATATGAAACAACCTGAGGAATTTGTTGATTCTAAAAAACCTGATCATGTGTGTTTGTTAAAGAAGTCCTTGTATGGATTGAAGCAGTCACCTAGGCAGTGGTACAAGAGGTTTGATGCATTTATGATCTCTCATGAGTTTAGTCGAAATCAGTATGATAACTATTTTTACTCTAAGACATTGTTTGATGATTCATATATATATTTGTTGCTATATGTGGATGACATGTTGATTGGAGCTAAGAACCAGGCTAAAATTAACAAACTGAAATAGTTGTTGAGTAGTGAGCTTGAGATGAAGGATTTGGGTGCATCGAAGAAGATTTTAGGGATGGAGATTTGGAGAGA
>CAODLS010291523.1:0-13639 GCA_948243855.1 Flueggea neowawraea | reverse complement strand
CCCGTTCTCGTCGAGAAGGAGATTTTCGGGCTTCAAATCACGGTGAAAAACCCCACGAGCGTGACAAAACGAAACCGCGGAGATCAATTGCTGGAAGTACTTTCTCGCAACTTCTTCTTTTAACCGGCCTTTGGCCACCTTGTTGAAGAGCTCACCACCGCGAACATACTCCATGACGAAATAGATCTTGCCTTTGGTAGCCATGACTTCAAATAGCCGGACGATGTTGGGGTGGCGGACGCGGCGGAGGATGGAGATTTCGCGCTTGATATGAGCGATGAGGCCGGATTTCAAGATCTTCTCTTTATCGATAACTTTGATAGCCACATGGTCGTTGGTTTTGACGTTGCGAGCGTGGTAGACTTTAGCGAAAGTTCCATGGCCGAGAAGCTTACCGATCTCGTAGCGGCCTAGGAGGACAGATTGGTTGTTGTTGGGGGTGGAGGAGGTGGAAGCAGTGGCGGACATGGTGGTGGTAGGGTTAATGGGAGTGCATGAATGATGAATTGGGTTAGGGTTGTTAGGGGATTGGCGTGGGGTATGTGGTGGTGGTGAGGCAGTTCGGTTGTGAGTGGTGGAAATAGGGGGAAGCGGGTGGAAATTTTAGTAATGATTTGCTGTACCTTTTTATGTAAGATTAGTAGTAACTCATGTTTACTGAAGTTATTTTGTTAAACGTTTATTTAATATTTTTATTATTAATTTATTAAAATTTTCAGTTTTTATTCCTTCAATTTTTTTTTTCGTAATTTAAAGATTATTTTAAAAGTTTCATGAAATGCCTATTTAATTTTTCACTAAACACAATTTTATTTTAATATTTTAACTTTTATTTACTACTTTATTTAATACTTTCTACCCAAATTCATTAAAATAAAAATAGTTCATTCAAATAAAAATAATTTATTAAAATAAAATATTACATTAAAATAAAAATTACTAAAAGGATTATTTTGTGAAAAAGGATTAAGCGTAAAATTTTGAAAATTACGAAAATTGGAAAGTGTGGGTCAATATGAAAATAGAGAAAATGAAGCGTTGAGAATTGATAATTGGTGAAAAAGGGAAATTTTGATGCATTATTTTGAGAATATTGATAGTTGGCAAAATTTGATGGATTATTTTGTTGGAAGGATTGAGTATTTTCATTGTTGTGATCCATAATTTTAGGGAAAAAATGGAGTATGAGTAATTTGAGATTATGGAGAGAAATTTTAAGAGTTGAGAGAGTTTGGGGGAGAGAAATGAGTGTTTGAAGTGAAGAAATAATAGAAAAAATGTGTTTAGGGGGGTATTTATAGGAAAATGGGTAAAACTAACTGTTATGGACCAAAACGGTAATTTTTTAGCCTCCAATGGTACTCCAACGGTAATATTATCGTTGGAGTAAATCTAACCGTTTGATCAAAACGATCAAACAGTCAAATTTTATTTTATTTTTTAAAAAAAAATGTCTGGCCTCGCTCCTGACGCAGCTAGCTCGTCCTCTCGCAGGAGGACAAGCTAGAGGACCTGGACGCGTTACACCGGGCTAAGAATGGTAGCCCCGATCCTAACCCGGTTACAACCGGCCTAATGACATGCCTTTTATCTTCTAACTTGTCTGTAAAGTATATACTCTCTTCCTCTATTTTATTCTTTGGTTTCATTTAGTTTTTATTAAGCTTTTTCTGTTATAATTACGTCGATTTTTCAACAAATCATGATCATGAACTCTGCAAGTAATTAAGAGAATCTATTACGATTAAATATAACAAATGGTTTATTATAATAATGCTGTAAGTTTTTGGGGTATTCGATTAGTACGTATTGTAATTTTAATAGATATAATATTTTATTTTGTAATTTAATAAATTTTTTTATTAATTTATCAAAGAAATGTATTTTTTATTATGTGCTGCCTATAATATCTAACTTAAATAAATAAATTCCATAAAAAAACTTAAATACCTAAAATATTTTAAATTTTGAAATAATCTATGAAACTTCTATCCTCTCCATACTAAAATTTCAGTGTTTTTTTATTATTTTATTGTTGTCATAAATTGTAGGTGTGGGTTGTATATTAAAAAATGGAAGAAAAAAAACAAGTTTTTTGGAAGTGCAATATGCATAGATAATAGATAGTATATGTGTAGGTTCAACATAACGTTAACAATATTTTTGAATGGGTATAATCATTTATCGTCTTTAAAGTATAGTATAATATTCTTTGTGATCCTTGAGTTTTAAAAAATTAAAGATCATAGAAGAACTTTTCAGAGACTGCAGAAGAGCTTTTTCAGAGACTGTAGATGAGTTTTTCAAGGAATTTAAATAGTGTAAAAGAACTTTTTCAAAACTCAAAAACTGAAGAAAAAATTGCACTATATTTCAGAGACGGTAAAAGATTTAACCCTTTTTAAATTTGTATCAGACTGATTGGGGCATCACCCCACCCTGTCGATGGAAAGTTTTCTAGGAGAGATTCATTAAGTGTATAAAATTTTAGTCAAATACATAAATTTGCTTCCAATTTTGATTATATAATTAGAATTTGAGTTTCATTTGTGCATTAGAATAATATAAAATTTCAATTGTGAATTTGTGTAGATAATAGATATATTTGTTATTAAGAAACCAAAGAGTTAAGTTGAATCATCTAATCTTTGTAATATAAACATCTAATGCTTATTTTGAAAATGAAAATGCCGAAGTAAAATATAATCTGAGCATATATCACTTTACAATATTACTTTGTGAAGAAAATTTTAGTTCAAAATTGCCCTTCCTCGGAAAAATCTTGGCTCTGCCATTTGGACCGAGAGATTAATATTTATATTTTGTTATAAATTATTATTTTTGTGATTAATTGGCCTAATTTATTTTCCTAGAAGACCATTGAAATCTGAATTGCGCTTCAACGATTTGGTGACTTAATTGTCTTTATGCTAGTATTAGCAAGAACAATTAAACCGTTTAATAAATCAGGGTGTTCTTTATTGCGCATAAATAAAAAGGTCATAACAACAAATTTAAAAGCACAAAAAAGGAAGTTTAAGATTGCAGGAAGTTGTTGCTATCGCATAAAAAGGGGGACAAGACAAATAAACCTCAAACATTTTCAAACTTGACGAATTATTTTTCTTTTCTTTATGACATCCTCTTTGTCTAGAGTGAGCTTGATGTAAGGATTTCGACTTTTTAGATTGAATCCTTAAATTGGCACCAAGTGTTCGCCATTTTCATGCTAGCTGGTTCGAGGAGGAGGATCAACAAGACATCAACATTAATTTAAAGAAAAAACAACATATTAAATATTTTACTTGGTATTTTTTTCTGATAAATAATTTGGGATTTTTGTCTCTGTCACTCACATTTTAATGCATATGACATGTGACTTGCATGGAAGCAACTGTCGTCACAATAATCGGAGTGATGTCGGGTTTTAATCCAAACACCAAAATTAATGAAAAGACGTGACTTACTACATGCGTGGAAAGCTTGATACGAGTAAGGAGGCAATTTGACTTTAAGGATTCACAAAGAAAACATCGAGGAGCTCTCACAAGGAAGAAACTCAAGAAGAATGAATTCAAAGTGATGAACACCTTAAAGAAAAGGATTTGGTGATTGGTCATCTCTCAGGCGCATTAACGGGGTCGGACATTTGTCATACTCGGGTGATATCACTGTTGTGAACATTAAATGCAAAGATTCCCGCAAGTGAGCAATGAGCAGAACTGATGTGACGCTTCAAACAAGCAAAGAGAGTATGCAAGTGAGAAAAGGGGACAAATATACGAGGATTGCTTGGAGAAACGGAAGCCCGACCTCGAGCAATCAAACCCAGAATGGCCATTTGACATTACTCAGAGAAGCCAACCCGAATCCAACCTCGGGTAGAACGTGATCGAAGCATTTGTCAACGTAATTAAGATCCGAAATGAGCAAAAGAGCTCAGGATAAAACCCTAAGACTTGAAACGATCTATCCACGAATAGCGGTCACCATGGGAAAACAGATGCACCCATGACCAAAGAAGTTTCCAGAACAAGGGAAGTTCTCAGCGTGGGAAGTTACCAGAACGTCGAGAGTTATTAACATGAGCAGTGAACGTGGCAACAAAGGCCTTGTGTGGAACGTGGGTCAAGAACTTCGAAAGTAAGTGCCAAGACCCTTCAATATAAATGGGTGAAGGAAACAGTGCAAGACACATATTAAAGACTAAACTCTTTTAATTTCGTTTTTTGCACTTTACTTTGCTTTCAGTTCTTTTCGTTTGTCTTAGTTGTTGTTTGTTATGAAGTATGGCGAAGTGTGGACATTCTACTGCACAAGTAAACCATTAGGACTTTACTTGCTTTTATTTACTTGTTTTCCTTTACATTCCATTACATTTACTTGCTTTCTTTTAATTGTTGATAGCATTGTGCGGTGATTAACGTCGTACTTTGACTGCACTTTTTCATAGTTGTACTGTTCAATTTAATGCAAGTAGTAATCCTCAGTTACAACTCATTTACTGTCTTGGTTACTTAGTTTTCACTTATTGCTCGGTTGCTTTAATTTTTCTTACTTTCGTCGCACCTTAAAGCCTTAGATTATTAGGTATTTTCGAACCTTTTTTAGTTAAATTTAAACAGTTACTTCTTTTTTTCCTTCTATTCTTTTTTCAATTAATTCTAATCCGAGTTAACATACTCGAGCATACCATTGTCGGACACGAAATTTCCCCAGCATCATCTCAAAGGAACGAAGCAGTACGTCATAGGTACTTCGAGGTCGAAGAGTTAACCAATGTCGTTAGGAAGATCAATGAAGGAAGAGCCCGATGAGATTAACTTGGTGAGAAAACAAAAAGATAGCGTGGCAAGCTTCAGTACAATGCATAGCAGTTATTGGCATGATAGGATGTGGCAGTTTTACATGAAACCTAAAGCTGAAACACAATGTGGAAGTTAAAGCGAAACATGAGTAACGAAAGAGAGGGAATGGAACGCCGCTATCGTGGTAATTATTTTACTTTAGTATAAAAGGAAGAAAGACAGACAAAGAGGGGATCACACTCTATATAATTTTACCTATGATTTTACTTTTACTTTCAATTCTCTTTTTTCATTTAGCTTCAAGAGATATCAAATTGAATGTTGCAGATTGGATCAATTCTTTGTTAATTGTACGTCGAGTTTTAAATCATCTCATGCTTCGAATGCAATCTTTTAAAATCTCTCTCTATTGTACGTTATATTTTAGATTTCTTGTTCAATAATATTTGTGGTATTGTTCAAAATCATCAGTGTTTTATAAGTTGCATCAAGTCTTAAGTTGTTAAGTGTTACCAAACTTTGTTAACTTACTGAATAAATTACTTTCTTGTTTGTCTGACTAATCTCGCATTTGCACTTTTGAGCAAACGCGAGAAAGCGCGAATAGTTTGGAAAAGAAAAATTGGATGAATCTACTTATAAACGACATAATACTCTCTCTATTGTTTTACTGTATGTTTTACGAAATTTAATAAAATTCACTCGATTTATATCAAACAAATATCGAGTATTACTATGAACCGCGTAACGGTTGGTTTAGTTGCCTCCAATTTGAATTGTAGCGTTGTAGAAAAAGAGGGAAATTCCACAGAGGCCACACAACTCAAAACAGCCCATTTCCAACCAAACTTTCAAAGCTACCACCAAGCCATTCTTTGTAAACTCTTGTAGCCACGTTAATGTGCTGACGGGTACAGGCGTTAGGCAATCGAAAATTCCAATTCCTAATCACCTACGGCAAGATGTAGAGTGCCAGTTTCCTCCGCCGTTGGATTAGTTCTTGATTTTGCAGATCGGAACCAATCGAGCGGTTGGAGTTAATTACACACGGGATTCAATATTAGTCGGTGATGTCGCAGAGGCTAGAGATAAGGTTAGGTTGGCGGCGGTAGAATTAGACGGTGTTGATAATGAGGGGAGGCAGTAAGTCAACCAAATGGTCGGTGAAACTGAATTTGATTACACGCAACTGACACCTATCAGAGCATTGAACAACCTCCTCGGACGTGGTATGGCGGAAAGAAGTATTGTCTCAGTGCCTCTCATCTGAGTTCGAGACACACCCGTATCTTTGGTTGGCCTCCGATATCTCCGTGCCAATAGATTAATGCCAGCTCCTAAAGGGTGTCGTGGTGAAACTCCATCGGTTTCCACTGAGCAAAGCAACATTTCACGGCGTGGAGTATTTGTCTGCATGGTCACGTCCAGCAGGGGTATGCCACTACCGATAGCTCCCGACTCCTCTTTTTGTTTGACAAAAAAGTAGGTCTCTATATGTTTAATTGTTTCATTTCTACAAGTTTAGGAACTACGATTCAAATAAACTAAGAAAAATGTTGTTCAATGTTTTCTTCTTTTTTTTTGTCAGCAAAAAGAGGAGCTGGAGGCTACCGATAATAGCGTATCCCTGCTGGACGTGACCATACAGACAAATACTCCCCTACGTAGAATGTTGCTTTGCTCAGTGTGGATCGAAGGAGACTCACCATGACACTCGCTAGAAGTTCGTGTTAGTATATTGACATAGAGATATCTAAAACTAACCGGAGAAACGAATGTGTCTAAAATCTGGATGAAAGACACTGGAACAGTCATTTTTTTCTGCAGACCACCTCTCATGAGGTGAAAAAGGCCATTTTAATATTGAAAAGTCGATGTATTTAAATATTGAAGAGCCTCTCGTCCTCCAATATTATTGTGGACGTGGGTTGTTTAGGAGAATCATGAGATGCAATGAATCGGTCAAGCTATTATCACCGCCAAAAATATAATAGTCACACAACATTATAATCATAGGCGCCTACAAATTATAATTTTATATGTAATATAATTTTGATACCTACTGGTGTTAGAGAGTGTTTGAGGAGAAATTGTAAGGAGTTATATGCTAAGATAAGTGGAGCCTCTTATTTGGTTGTTTGAGATGTACGAAAGCATCAAGTAGGCCAACTTATAGTAGCTGCTCTTTTCCATAACTGAAATTTCAAGTCATTATCGGAGCGCAACAAGCTTGGTGGCTTTCATGGAATAGCTTTTGAAGTTTAAAATTATTGTTTATCCACAAATTCATGCATAAAGCCACTCTAAGAAATAAGGCGGAATCTATAAGTGGACCTCAAGACTCAAAGTTGAACTCCCAAGGATAGAACATAATGGATCTAAAAGGTTTGAGCCATTGCAAATGGAGGCGTGCCTCAAGCCCATATCCACTAATAACCGGAACCGCTGGATTTCAATCAAGCTTCTCTCTTCCGAACCATGCATCACTAGTCATCACAATCTGCTCTCACCTTACCACAAGCTTTGCCCAAATCCCAAACCATCCTCTGCATTTTACAGTTAGACAACACAAGCAATTCAAAAGTTGCTGGGTTGTATGTGAAAGGGTACATCATGTTTTAAACTAGTTGCTAAATTTATGGAACTTTTTTAACCTAAAAGCTCTTTCATCATTTTGTTTTTCAAATAAGAGTTGAAACGGCTGAATATTTGCATAACTTTTGCAACTTTATTGCTGAATTATCAACTGAAATTGTAGTAGGTTTATATGATAACTAGATTTTTTATTTATTTTCACATTGATTTTTTATAAGAATAAAAAATTGGTTACTAAGTTTTCTTGTGGTTCCATATGGGTCGAAGATTGGAATGGTGTCGGCTAATTGATGAGAATTGACAGGACAGCTCTTAAATGGACTTCCAATTTCAGGCGTATTTGCAACAAGTATCTGAAAAGAACAACTAAGCCAAAACAGACAGAACCAGAAGAGGAGGTGAAGGCAGTGGCAGATACAAACAAATTGAGCAAGTCTACCTCAAAGACCAGACGGTACAAATCTAACACAACTCAACTCAACTCAACTAAGCTTTAATACTAAATTGATTGGGGTCGACTATATAGTTTTCTTTTCTTTCAGCCACATGCCACGAATCTAATAAAAAACAAAATTGAAGACTTTCAAAGTCTAGTCAACCTGAACTTGTGAGCTTGAAATTTTGAATTTAGTGGAAATTATTCTCCACTAATACATTATTTGAAAATTTTTATTAAATATTTTATTTAAAACATGTGGCTTTTAAGTTTTCCACAAAATTGCATGGTGGATCGTAAAATTCCACAAATTTGATAATCAGGCCATAGAAGCCCACAAACATTATGCCCAAGCGGAATTATTAAGCGACCCATAATAATTTAATTTAATAAAATCAAAAAACTAAAATCAAAGGATTCCAACTCTGTCTCCACTCTCCAGCTTCCACGGAATCACCAAGTCAAGCAGATCAACGTTAAGGAATCCGCTGCACTGCTCTTGCGTCACTAGATCGTCGTTAATCAGGTAAGGTCACAACTCCTCTCTCAAATGGTCCTCCTGCTTTTCAAGTTTTTTGCAGTTAACTTGTTTGGCAAAAGTTCCCAGCGAAGTTTACAATCGCTTTTGAATTCTTCCGATGAAATTATTAGTGGGACTAGGGAGTGAATATGGCAGAAATAAGCATGGGCATTCTTATAGACATTGTGGACGACGAATGGATGCGAGACACTTTGCCTGATGATTGTACTACTTCATCTCCGTTCACCACTGTGTACGCCAGATTTTGTAGTCATTAACTAATTACGTCCAATTATGCCCTTATTTTGATGCAGATCTTCCGTTGCCACCGGTACTTGTTGTTCGGAACGATGATACCGAAGATTCAAGTACGTTTCAAATGTTTGTCTTATTTATTTGTTCAGACATTATGTTTCAATTAATTGAAATAATTGAAATTGGTTTATGCCAACATTCGTTATTCAGTGTTTGGGTATGTTCTATGTTTCCGAACTTGCGCTGATTAAACTGATGAGATTGACTTTTTAGTCTTTTAACAATGGGATAAGTCAGAAGACCAACGAACCTGTGCTCTAACTTATTAGATGGCATGTCAACAGACTGCAATTTTTTTGGGGCATTTGTTTCTTGATGCTTCAATGAGGTGGCTTTGGCTTGTTTTATTCACTTTCTTAGCTCTTTCTTGAATTTGTGGGTTTACCACAATGTAGTAACTAATCCTACAGCTAATTGCATTATCCTGGCAACCAACCGTCGTGATGTGGGTGAAAGTAGCATATATTTTTGTGGTTTTGGTGATTTGGTTTGTTAATTTTGTCCCATAACATGTTCTTACTAAGATTCACATTGTTTTTCAGATCAAGAGACTCGACAGGTTGATGGAGAGGTTTGGCATGATCTTCCCTTAGGAAACCAGTGAGGCACTCTCTCACAAGCAGATTATTATGGCACGTATGTACGAACCTAGACTCCAGTATTTGTCTGTATTATCAAAGAAATGTCTTCAGTAAGAACTAAGTTTTGAGTTTGAGGAGACTTTGTATGACAATTGGAGTTGAGGAACTATGTTATTGAGAAAAATGGAACTACTCATCAAGCACATTCAATGAAGATATGTCATCCATCTCTCTCATTATTGTTAAATCATAATGGAAGCTTAATTGGCTGATGAGTTTTTATTTTATATTTAACCTCTAAATTCTAACGACTATAATGTTCAAATTCATCGACTTGGTGTGATTTGTAATTGTATTTTAATGTTTTTTGGTAGAAAATGTATCAAGTATGAATTTTGAAATTGTCATTGCGACCGCACAGCCTTTCTGACTGGAAACAGGGTCTTCTTTATTGGTGCACAACGTTTTCTAATCATGTTTTAGGTACAAGGGTGTGGTTTAGAATTGTTTATGCCATTAAATCTTAGTTGTCATTCTATTGGAATGTTGGTTTGGAACTATACGGAGACATGGATTAGGTAACCAATAACATCCACATGTTGAAGCTTTATTTAACTTAATCCTCAAAAAAGTTTCAAGATCATTAAGGACAGACGAAAAAAAACATGGTCATGAAGTCGCTCGTGGGAGCAGTTGAAACATATGCACACACGAATGCTGGGAAAAGTTTTGTCTGCATTTCACTGAAGTGGCTAACACACATCCTTTATAGAAAACGTTATCACAATCAGGTTTTAATATAATTTCTCCGCTGTCATGCATGAAATTAGACAAACGATTTGACTTGTGAATGTAAAGAACCGTGTAGGAAGGTTTATAACCATTAATAGGCTTGAAATCTAATGGTCGAAAAATTAAATTACAGTGCAATAGTAAAAAAAAATCCAGTTAGATTGTTACAACCCGACATATATACATAAGTTACCTAAGAGAACATTTGCAAAGCAAGCAACTTTAAATTACAAAGGCTAAAAATTTAAGTTTGAGTTACTTAACTAACTACATTCTTATATTAATTGTGTTAAAAGTTTTGAATAATTAATTTGATCTATTAATTTATGCGGTATATGTTTATGATGGGTTGTTTCATGGTAAAAATAGAGCTTGTTGAATAAGGTGAATGGTTTGGACTTTGATGAACCTAGTTGATAGTTGGAATTTATTATGCGAGTGTCATACTATGCCTGAACCTCCCTAGCATGTTGCAATCCTATAAATCAGTTCACATGGCCTGTTTAGTCAAAAAGTTGCAAGAGAATTTGAATGAGGTTTAGTGCCTAGACCCCATATGCATCATATGATGATTAAGCTAATTAATTCCTTTGTGATTGTTAACTATTCATTGCTTTTATTCCCCTTTTATGGTCCCGATAAATAAATAAACCTCATATTCTTTTTTTTTTTTGTCAGCAAAAAGGGAGCCGGGGCTACCGGTAGTGGTGTACTTCTATTGGGCGTGATCATGCAGACAAATACTCTCCGCCGTGGAATGTTGTTTTGCTCGGTGGTACCGAGAGAGACTCACCATAACACCCGCTACAAGCTGGATTTAGCCTATTGAGACGGAAATATCCAAGGCCAACTGAGAAAACGGGTATATCTCGAATCCGAATAAGAGATACTGAAATAGTATTCCTTTTCGTTAGACCACCTCTGATGAGGTAAACCTCATATCCTTGTCCAATGTTCAAGAAAACGTAGCTTTTTAAAGTACACTCACTTTTTCATCCATCATACAATTATCAAGACCAATTATAGTGGAAACATTCGTCCCCTTAATAAAATACTGATAAGATTGCGGACATTTTTGAACTTGTTGGCACAAAATGGAATTCTGTTTTCGTTTTCAAATTTGTTCTTCCCGTTTGCAATCGTTGAATTTTGAAGGCAGTGAGTACTTTTTTCTTCTTTGGTTTACTAATTCTGTTCAGTACATATTGGTATTCCGTATATTCCGTTACTTCTTTCCAAGTGCTTCAGTTTCCTGATTGTTTTATATTTTACATGAACTTATTTGCTCTTTCATTTCGTTGACAAGTCGTTTATTTGCTCTTATTGGCAATCGAACTCACGAATTTTTAGCGTTGGAGTTAATTCTAATGCCAATGAACTAAAAGCCCTTTCTTTTATTTTCATTTATGTGCTAGTTAAAGTATACATCATCAATTGTGCTTAATATAAACCGAGATAATGCAATGTTGAACCCAAATTTACTAAGCCTCAGTCAATGCTGCAATAGGCAACAGCTAGTTGAAGTGATATAAAGTTTCCAGAATCCAAATGCATCAGGACAAGCTTGCTGAAAACCAGATAAACAATGAACCACTAGTGATTAGTACATTATGATCCGGGAATCTTTATGTCCTAATTCCTAAATGAACAAAGGTTACAGAGCACAAAAAATAAAGGCATGATGCAAGAATCTGCATAAGCATAAGTTGGCCAATTCAAAACAAACATTAAAGAACAGGAAAACATAGAAAGAAAACCTCAGAAACATCAAAAAACAGATGCATCATTACCGTACCATATAGTAGACGCAGTTAACAGAGATTTGGTTAAATTAAGGTGCAACTCAAACTGAAAGAATTGTGTGTGTGTGAATGTGAAGAATGTAAACTGGCTATCGTGGAATATACGCGCTATCCTTTCTGTTCTCAACTAACATTTTTGCCACTGTAAGTTTGGGTCAACAACCAGATTAAATTGTGGGTTCCATTTCTACCTGCACAAAATACCACCCAAATCACCCACTAGGGTTCTTTTCATATTGAAGATTATTCTGCCCAACACAATAGATCCCATCTTACCATCAATCCACAGCTCACTAATTGAAATTTCAACCTTAAAACAATAAATCATTTGCTAAATGAATATTTATTAAAAATTAAACTTTAAACTATCTGGTGTTCAACATATATTTGTAGTTCATTAGTATCAGATCCAATTCCAAATAATCTAAAGTTTGATTTATGAAAAATTTAGAAATATATTGCAGTTTGCAATTTAAATTACACTGGTAATGTCCTAGGAGGAAATTTGTACCAAATGTTTAATTGATCAAGCAGGCGACATGCATTTGTGGGCCTAAATAAAAAAAGAGGTGCTAAACAGACTGCAATGGCATTTCTGCCGCAGATTTTTAATCACATCAGTGAAAGAAAAACAAAGAACTTGTGCCCACTTCCCACCTCTATTTAGGGTTCAGTAACTGCTAGGGTATAATTACAACCGATCACATCCTTCCAAACTGGTGCAAGAAAGATAGTAGTAGCCACAGGGAAACAAAACATCACAACAAACAAAACAGGGGGAGTTGGGGGAGTGGTTCAAAAACCTTACACCCACCTCGTAAAACCCAAAAATTTACTCCAAGTGTTTAAAATTCGTCACCGTAAAAGGGCTTTCTCCAGCGATTGGCGCAATTGTTACCGCTGATATATTTATATTAATAGACCCTTCACAGAGTCAAAGTCTCTACAAGGCACAAGTAGCTGTTAACGACCTCCATTCCGTCAAAGTTAACGTCGTCAATTCCCTCCTACTTCACTGCATAGTAAGTACCCGTCTTTCTTTCTTCCTCAACAAAACCAATAAGACCAAGAAACATTTATTACCCTTTTCTCTGCACATACTCTTCAGAGCTCTCTATTAATTTCTTCTTTGGTATGGGAAATATAAGTGACAGGGCTTGATTCTTCGAAGCTGAAGAAATGGAATTTCTTTACAGATTCTTGCTGGTTCTTTCTCTGCTTGTGTTTGTTGAATCTTCATGCAACAGTACAGACCAAGAGCAGCTCTCAAAAGCTTTCAAGAATGTTTCTGGGTTCAATCTTTCCTGGTTCCAGCCTACAGATTCAAACTGTTCCCGTCCTGCAGTAACAAAAATAAGACTTTCTTCAAGAAACCTCAGTGGCATCATTGCATGGGAATATCTCAGAAGCATGACTCACCTTCAAATCGTTGATCTTTCTTGCAATTCATTGGAAGGTCAAGTTCCAGGTTCATTTTGGTCTATGGAAAGCTTGAGAGAAGTCAATTTGTTCAAGAACAGATTTGGAGGGAGCTTTACAAAACTAGGAAATGCTTCATCCATTAAAGTGCTGAATCTCTCAAGCAACAGGTTCACCAATATGCGTAAATTCTCTGCTTTTAGAAATTTACAAGTTCTTGACCTTTCACACAACAATCTTGGCTCTTTACCTTCTGGGTTGAACAACCTGACCAAATTACAGTCCCTCAACATTTCAAGCTGCAAAATTTCGGGCCACATAAGAGCTATTTCAGGTCTCCATTCATTGAAGTACTTAGATGTCTCAAACAA
>CAODLS010291476.1:0-10434 GCA_948243855.1 Flueggea neowawraea | reverse complement strand
TGATTGGGGTTTTCTAGCATTCAGTACCTGGTGATTCAGTACCTGGTGATGCATTTTAGCAGTTTCAGTTAGTGCTCTTTTGTTCAGGCCCCGTTTGTATAATTTGTTAGATGCTCCGCATCGTGTTCCTATGGGATTTGTTTTTGTTTCTATTACTGTTTCTGACATTTCAAATGTTTTAATTTGAAATTATTTCCGCAAATTATATTACATAAGTTTTGTTTTTAATAAATAAAGATTAAACCTTTATTTGTTTTTCATATTTCTTTAAATATGATTATTGGGTAATTGTTCTGTTCTCTGAGGCTTGTGCGGGATGAGCTGGGCTTCCATAGACGGTTCACCTCGTACGCCGCTCATGGTCCCGGGAATGGGTCGTGACAGATATGATTAAGAAGGAAATTGATTATGATGATGAAAATTGGAAGCATGATCAAATCAATGCAAAGGCGATGCAACTCATCTTGTGCGCCTCTCACTTTGGAGGAGATAAATTGAGCTAATTTCTGCAATAGTGCCAAAGAAATGTGGGAAAGGCTTGAAGTGACTCATGAACACAAGTAAAGGAAACCAAAATCAACATGCTTCTTCATGATTACGAATTGTTTAGCATGGAGGAAGGAGAATCGGTCACATCTATGCTTGATCGATTTGCTGAAATTACCAACGGCTTGACACCTCTTGATAAACACATGGAGGATTATGAGAAGGTCAAAAAGATTATGAGATCACTTCCTAGAGAATGGGATTGTCAAGTGACGGCCATCATAGAATCCAAGGATCTCAATAAATTGGATTTCAATGCATTAGTTGGGTCTCTCATCAATTATGAAATCATCTTGAAGACAAGAGGAGGATGCCTCAAAACAAAATAAAGAAGTGTAGCTCTCAAAGCAAGTGCCTCTTTGAAAGATGAAAGTGATATAGATGATGATGAGAGTGAAGAAGAAGATGAAGAGCTAGCAATTTATGCAAAGAACATTCGAGAGTTCAAGTCCATGATGCAAAGAAGAAAGAAGGAAATGAAGAAGGGATCAAGAGAGGACTTCCGAAGGACTGCAAATTACAAAAAGAAGAATGAGGAAACATGCTTCAATTGTGGAAAATGCGCCATTATGCAAAAGACTGCAGGGGTCCATCCTCAAAACCATTCTTCGAAAGAAATAAGAAGAAGGAAGTCGTAGTTGCCACTTGGAGTGATGATGAAGATAATGAATCCATTGGCAAAGATGAATTCAATCCAGCTTTCATTGTAGGAAGCTCCTACTCGAGTGATGAGGAAGAAAAAGAGGTAAATAATTCTTCCTTTGATGAATTAATGGATGCCTTTGACGAGTTGAATAATGACTTTGAAGATGTACTCAAGCTTAACAAAACATTGAATAAGAAAAACAAGATTTTAGAAATTGAAAATGAGGATTTGACAAAAAGAGCTTGAGAACACCTTCATTGATCATTCTTCATGTTTTCATGAAAAACAACATTTGTGTGATGAGATTGATAGATTGAAAAATGAGTTTTCATATATTGTTGGAAAATTTACTAGTAGTCCAGAAAAGTTTGAGAAATTACTTTCCTTGCAAATGTTTTGTTTGTAAAAAAGGGGTCTTGGTTGTGATTCTTCTCAAAAGGAATCTTTATTGTTGGTTAAGTTTTCAAATGATGGTAATACTTCAATTGCACTTAGCGTGCCTACTTCTGCTAGATGCTTAAAGATAGGTTATAGTGCTCATTCTTGTACGAGTTTGAGGAAAACCATCAAAGTGAAGAAGATATGGATTCCTAAGGAAACCATCCCACCTAACTTGGTACATATGACTAACACACAAGGACCCAAACTAGCTTTTGTACCATTAAAAAGAAATAAAATAATTTTGTGCAAGCCAAAGGTAGGGTAAGAAACCTAATATTTCTTATTTCCATCCTTGTGGTTGTAAGATGTTTATTTTAAATAATGGCAAGAATAACTTAGGTAAATTCGATGCAAAATCTGATGTAGGAATATTCTTAGGCTACTCCACAAATAGTAAGTCTTATAGAGTTTTTAATACTAGAACTAGAGTAGTTGAAGAATCTATTCATATTAAATTTGATGATATGATCTCACTCCCGAGAAAGGTAGTTGTTGATGATGATGTAGGTGGATTTGAAGAAAAAGAAGACAAAGTACTTCAAAGGAGCATGGAGGAACTAAACATGAATGACGAACTCATCATCAATGATGAAGGAGAAAGAAGAGTAGAAGAAGAGGAAAACTCATTTCCAAAAGATTTGGCAAATGTAAAGGACCATCCAAAAGAATTGGTTATTGGAAAATTAGAAGATGGAGTCAAGACAAGGAGAGCTCTAAATGAGTACTAAAACAACTTTGCATACATCTTAATTGTGGAGCCAAAGAGTATCAAAGAAACCCTTGAAGATGAATATTGGGTTCAAGCTATGCAAGATGAGCTCAATGAAGTCAAAAGGCAAAGTGTATGGAAATTGGTTCCTCTAATGAAAGGGAAAACTACAATTGGAACCAAATGGGTGCACAAAATCAAGTATGATGAGAATGAAAAATTAGTGAAAAATAAATCAAGACTAATTACTCAAGGGTTCAACCACGAAGAAGGACTTGACTATGAGAAAAATTTTGCACCGGTTACAAGGTTAGATGCCATTCGACTTTTGTGTGCCTTTGCTGCCTATAAGAAAATCAAACTCTACCAAATGGATGTGAAGAGTGCCTTGTTAAATGGGTACATTCAAGAAGAGATGTATGTGAAACAACCACCGGGTTTTGGTGATCATGAGCATCCCGAGCATGCGTTAAAACTCAATAAGGCATTATATGGATTGAAGCAAGCACCTAGAGCTTGTTATGTAAGGTTAAGTACATTCCTCATCCAAAATGGCTATAAAAGGGGCCATGTGGATAACACTCTTTTTGTTAAGAAACGAAATGATGATATTCTTTTATGCCAAATTTATTTTGATGATATAGTGTTTGGTGCTACTAACTCTTCTACGTGTCAAGAATTTTGCAACCTTATGAAGGGAGAGTTTGAGATGAGTATGATGGGAGAACTTACCTACTTCATTGGACTCCAAATCAAACAACTTAAAGAAGGTTTTTTCATACATCAAATCAAGTACATCAAAGAATTGTTGAAAAAGTTCAAGATGGATGGAAGCAATAAGATGCCTACAACAATGTCATCTACCTTGAAACTTGATAAATATGAGGATGGAAAACCAGTTGAACAACGATTTTATAGAGGTATGATCGCATCCTTACTTTACTTAACCGCTTCTAGACTAGATATTATGTTTGCTACGTGCTTATGTGCTCACTTTCAATTAAACCCAAAAGTGTCTCACTTAGTTGCTTGTAAAAGAAGTTTTAGATATTTGATTGGTTCAATTGGCTTTGGGTTGTGGTATCCATCATCTCTTGATTTCAACTTAATTGCATATAGAGAAGTTGATTATGGTGGTAGTAAGTTAGGTAGGAAGAGTACTAATGGTACATGTCATTTTCTAGGATCATGTTTAATCTCTTGGGCTAGCAAGAAACAAACTAGTGTTGCAACCTCCACAGCCGAATCTAAATATATGGCTGCTGGAAGTTTTTGTGCCTAAGTATTGTGGATTAAAAATCAGTTGCTTGATTATGACATTGTTCTTAAAAATTTTACTATTTTTTGTGACAACACTAGCGTTATAAACTTAAGCAAAAATCCCATTTTGCATACTAGAACTAAGCACATAGATATTAGACATCATTTTCTATGTGATCATGTGCAAAAAGATGATATTTGTTTTAAGTTTGTTAGAACGAATGATTAATTAGCTGATATTTTCACTAAACCACTTGTTGAAGAAAGTTTTATTTCCATTCGTCTTCGATTAGGTATGTGTGATGTGCATAATCTTTGATGTTATGTGTTATGTTGTATACATTTGCATTCACTCATAGTAAAATGATCCAACTTGGAATATGAGGCTCAAATTTTCTCATGGCACACGATTGGAATGTGGTAAGGAAGTGGATTTTGGATTATTGGAGACTAAATTGAGTGAGACGGATTCCCATTTGAGTAAAACATGTTGGTGTCATATTCTCTGGGTTTGTAGTGTGTTTACTCGAGCAAAGCAAAACGTATTCGAGTGATCACGAATGGAAACAAATTCTGGGCGTTTCTGGTCCACTCGAGTAAGTCTCTGGTCCACTCAAGTGAGGGCAAGGTTCAGATTGGTACTGGTTTCGATTTTTACTCAAGCAAAAGGAGTAGTTACACGAGTAATGGCAATGGTTTACTCGAGTAAGTTTGGTTTTACTCGAGTAAATGTGTCTCAAGTCAGCTTTTACATGGCTCTTAACCTCTTTTTCTCACACTTGCCTTCTCAAAACCATCACCTCTTTCTCTCAAAATTTCCAAACCCACTCGAGTAAATCCTCCACACCTATACAAAACCTATCTAACCTTTATCAAAACTCTATCATTATGCCACATTTTCACTACCAAATCCTTCCAAAAACATCTCTTATTCACAAAAAATCTGAAACACCCTTCTTTAAACTATAACTCTTAAATTTCTGATTTTTGTTCCCAAAGTCTCAACAACCTAATAAACGAACCAAGAAAATAGCTCAACGTCATTTAGATGACCAAGGCAGTGATTCCTCGTCCCTCATTTCCTCCAGCGAACAAAATCTGTGGCCAAAATGAAGCAGACTGCTTCTTCGCCTCAACATCCAGTTGGCTCCATTCCCAGTGATGATGCACCTCTCCTTCATCCTCATTTCATCTCCTTACGGGCTCAAGATATCTACATTAAGGTAGTTAAGAAAGAACACCTTGTACCTTCAATGATTTTTAACTATGCAAGCCTTTGAATTTGCTGATTATGACTTGAAGTTTGTGTTTAGGCAGTATGGTCTTAGTGACTTATTGAAGTTTACTGATATGACTTATGAAGACTTGGTTAGGGAATTTTATGCCAACTTAGAAGCGGTGAAAAAATCAGTAGATGAATGGATTGTGTTATGAACTCGGGTTGCTAGCAAGTTAGTCATGGTGTCGGAGAGGAGCCTTTGTGAGTGGTTCTCTATTCCCGAGGATGGAGTTAGACCAACGAGAAAAGATAAAGAGATCGCGATAAATGATGAAGAAAGCGATAGTGCAGCTACCGAGGATGATATTGAACCACAAGAGAAGTATACATTGCTAAAAGGAAGGCCTTGATTAGAGAGATTGCAGTTGTGGAAGTGGGTGAATTTGTGAGAATGGAAGCTACTTATTTGTCGAGAAATTTGCGAATGATGCACTATTCTATCAATCGGAGTATTTTTCCCAAGAAAAATACCCAAAACTACATTAGAAAAACTGATGTTGAGATTTTATGGTACTTGGTGAAAGAAGTAAAAGTCAATTTTGCTTTCTTAATCATGAGGTGGATGAAGCATAAAGGGAAACTCCTTCATAAGACGGGCTATGCCTCACACAAAAAGAAATAAGGTTTACCCTATGGAGTCTTGATGACCAAAATCCTTAGGATGAACAATGTTCCTTTTTTAGGACATGACTACATTCAAGTTCCTCACAATTGGAAGTTCACCAATATCAATCTTGCCAATATAAGGATAATCAATATCATTACTCGAGGCTAGATTTATGGACCACATGTTAGGCGGGATATTGATCGGTTTGTGAATCCAAATTTTTGCATTCCTCCACCTATTAATAGGACCATTCCTAGCTCAAGGAGTGGTAGGCAATCTCGAGCTTATTCTTCCCCAGAATTGGATTAAGTAATGGTTAGTGTAAGAGAGGTTCAAGAACTCAAGGACCAAGTTTCTTCTTTAGGATCCAAGGTTGGCATAATGGAGAAGATGTTAGGAAATGTGTCTAATTTGGTTCACAAGATTTGGGACAAGATTAGTTGTTCTTCCTATTCCACCAATTCCGCTGCCATGATTCTCGTGTTTTGATGCCTCACTACTTATGGATCGACATTGTCACTTGCATTTTCTGTTCTTGTTATGTATTTTCTTATATGTCTTTCTATGTTTCTCCTTGCACGTTTGGGTTTGTACTTGACTAATTCTATGCTATGACTATGTTCTCTTTTGTGTTACAATGTCTAATCTCTTTTGTTCCTATTTTTGATTATGACAAAAAGGGGGAGATAACCTTGTGCTTCAAATGATAATGATTGGACTAACCCTTGTGACAAGGTTTTACGCCTTGATCAATTTTTCTCTTATGATATGGACATTCTAGGGGGAGATTAATAAATTTTTCAATGTTTTGTCATCATCAAAAAGGGAGATATTGTTGAACCAAGGGAGATTCACATTTGGATCCACCTATGTTTTGATGATGAACAAAAGTTGGAAAATCAGTTGGAAAAATGAAACACTAAGTAAGAGTGTCGAAGCATGAAAATATTGGACAAAAGAAGAGTTACTCGAGTAAGAAATGTAACTACTCGAGTAAGTCCAGTGGCACTAAAAAAACGGACTCCATATTCACTAGAGCATATTCTGATCTCAGTCGAGTAAGTCTGAAGTTACTCGACCAAACAGTGAAGTTACTCGACCAAACAGAGTATCTAGAATGCCCTGAGTTGAAAAGTTACTCGAGCAAGCAGGCTGATGGAAAACGCTGAAGCATCCAGATGCAATAGTTACTCGAGTAAGTCATAGAGTCACTAGAGTAAGTGGAAAACCTAAGTCACTGAAATAATCCAAGAAAAGTTACTAGAGTAGAGCCTTGTGTTACTAAAGTAAGCACTCCATTGAAAGAGTTTCAGAGACATTCTAAGCACGTAGACGTTGTGTTGAAGTTTGATCAAATCATCCAAGAAACAAGTTACTCGAGTAGGCCTTAGCCTTGCTCGAGTGGACGGGTTACTCGAGTAGGCCTTGGCCTTGCTCGAGTGGACGAGTTTGCATACACCTAGGTCTGAGGAAATCAAGACTAAAATATGGAAAGAAATTAATGCACAACGGTCAGATATCAACAATTACTCAAATAGAGATGATCCTTACTCGAATAAGTCAAGCTAAAAACACACCACTGGAGAAAAACGTTGGAGTTACTTGAGTAGAGCCTTTAGCCACTCGAGTAAGCACTGATAAGGCAAGAAAATCATATTGGTTTCACACTCCAACAGGCAAGAATCAAGTCACAACGGCTAGAAAATTTTCAGAGGGTATAAATACACTTCCAAAACTAAATAAGAAAAAGAAAAAAAAGCCTCTACTGCTCACTAGAAATCAAATCCTAGCCTTGTTCATTGTTCTTGGTGATACAAGTGTATCTTGAGCTTATTTCATATTTTTCATTGCTTGTATCCTTGCTTCAATTCTTTTGATGAGTGATCATTTGTTTACAAACAGAGAGTTTGTAATGTTGGGAGCAAGAGTAGATCCTAGGTTGGTTTATTCTTGAACCAGGATCAAGAATTGTAAGAGTTCTCACTTAGCTTGAAAGTAAAAGTTGTAATAAATTATTGGTGATAGCGGAAATCCTAAGTGGTGAAAACTTAGGTAGTTGATGTAGGCAAGAGTTAGGCCAGGCCACTCTAAAATTCTTGTGTCCTTTACTATTTTTACAGTACTTGTGAGTGCTACATCAAAAAGGATTCAAAGCCTCAAACTCCACACTATTTAACCCCTTCTTCTATTGTGGATTTTGCTCTTTCAAGTCTAACGAGATACAAGATTCATAGATTTCAAAGATTCTCTTCTCAACTCAGTTGAATCTAGCCTATGTATTAGTTCGCTCTCTTTTGATTGTTACCCAAACCTCACTATCTCTTTAAATGATCCAAACATTTTAAAAAACTTAGTCTCACAAATTAAAACTCATAATTACAAAATGCTTGAAGGTTCTATCCCAGTTGCTTTAATATTTAGAGTTTATTACAAAGTCATGGAGTCCGTGTTTAGTTCAAAACACTTAAATCAAAGTAAAAAAAAAAGGAGAAACTCTTTTATTACAAACAGATCTTACTAGATCTAATGCTGTAACGCCACTTTGCCTAAAATGGAAAGATATTACCTTAATAGAGGATTGGCTCTTACAAAGTGTCGTTCCTTTTGAAACTCCAAAACTCTCTTTGCCCAATACTAGGCTAAAAGAAATTACCCAAGTCCAAGATGATAGTATTAGACTTTCTTTTTCCAGGCATTCTATCAGTTCAAATATGTCCGATGAAATTTCAACCTCTTCAACTATTGAGTTAGAAAGACTTTTGCAACTTTCTACTGTCATAAATATTCCTTTTACAAAACCCAGAGCTTCAACATATGATATTCCTTTTACAAGTTTTCAAATAGTAGATTAAAAAACTAGAGTCCCACAACCAATCTATACAATCACTCCACAAACTCAGCAAATCCAATTTCTCCCACTTTTTATGCAGTAACAGAACATATTGAAAATGAGTTAAATTTTTTAGAAAACAAATTCAAATTAGCAAAGAATTTTTCAAAAATGATTTTTATGCTTCGCATAATGAAGAAAAAAGAATATGGTTTTTCCAAAACTTTCTTAATAAGAGACAAGAAATTCAAATTTTTTATGATTTTGTTTCTGAACATAAGATTCAAATTTTATTCTTTGATTGGTTTAAGTCTTTTTATGAAAATCAAAACAAAATTACATATTCGTTTTCAAATAGTATTAATCCTATTACTACAAGAAACAAACAAAATATTTGGAAATTAATTAATGATAATACAATCCAAGCTGACCATCACCATCTTCATAATATTACTATTCAAGTTGGATATAAATCGTTAGAATTACAACCATACAAAATACCTAACAAAAATGATTCTGCTTGTAATACCCCATACTATTCTGACTGGAATACTGTAATACCCCGTGTGGTTTTGAGTGATTTGGGATGAGCAGAATCTCGATTTTTGAGTTAAGAATCACTTGGATGCAATCTGCGTGCGTAGTGCATACTGAAGGTCATCTACGTGTATTGAAATGGGTCATCTACGTGCGTTGAAAGGGTTTCTATGCACGTTGATCGATGTTGGAGATGGATGGTGAATGTTTCTAAGCACGTCTACATCCGTTGGAGAGCTTTGTGCGCGTTGAACATCATTTGGGCATGAGCCGTGAATGAGTGGAAGGTTCTATGTGTATTGCATAAGGTAGAACGTACGTTGATTTTGGATCTGAGAATGAAGAATCACTAAATCTACCGTCTGCGTGCATTGTAGCTGGTATAACCCACGTAGAAGAGAGTACTACGTGCGTAGAAAATATATTGCACACGTAGATGTATGTTTTTGTATGGTTTTAAGTGAAACATTGAGTGTCGGTTCCATGGGTCTATAAGTACCCCCACCTACCGTTCTTTCAGCCATAACTCATTCCAACCACCAGATTACACTCTCATTTAATTCTCTCTATCTCTCACCAGTTCTCTTTGCTTCCACTTCAGTTTGTAAGGTAAGAATCACTCTTTAATCTCTTATTTTCCCATTTTGCTCACGATTTGAGCATCAAAGGTTTTTGGGTCGAAATGGGTGATTCATCTGATTCTTGTATTTCTATTGGAAGAAAGTTTGGATAACGTTAGATTGTGGACGTAAAAGGATGGATTCAAAAGCTTTAGCTCCAGTTTTGATGAATCTTGGTGCTTGTCCGAGATGGGTCTTTTGAGTTAGGGTTTCAGGATTTTGATGATTTTCTTACTTGATCTGGAGTTGTTTCTATTATACCATGATGGATTAGAGTTAAAAATACCTGATTCATGTTTGGTTTTGGCAGAATTCTGACGAGTTGGGTATATGGGTTAAGGTTAAGATGGGTTTTTGTGATTTTTATGGGAAATGGAGTTGTTTTTGATGATCTAAGGATGAATTCATGTTCTTGGGGTTGAGATATACCACATTGGGTGTTTAGATCTAGTTTCTATCGGTTGAATCAAAATTTGGGCTATTTGTGTAATTTGCCCATGAGGACTAGGTGGGATATTTGTCATCTAGGGGCCAAAAATTGTGATTTGGCACATTTGGGTATGGAAATATGTTTAGGGTGTTTGAGTTGCATATGCATGTGCACGTATTTTGGTACATCCATAGTATCAGTGTCTCATTTGTTATTATTTCTGATATTTTATTTCAGCTTCATGCCCTTGTCAGCGGGATCAGCCACCTGTCTGTGGTACCGAGTCTTAGAGCTTGGACATCCAGATGAGTGGATCAACCACCTGTCTGTGTCTCAAAACTGTTATAGCTTTTGATGTGTATATCACATAATTGAAACCTGACTAATCTAAGAATTAGTTAATTAAATAATTTGATTAGGTAAATAAATATTCACCACTTTGTTTTTGAAAATTTTACGTATATATATATATGTATATATATTTGACTATTTTTGATGATAAGTGCATGCTATGTTTTTTGATATTATG
>CAODLS010291475.1:0-10001 GCA_948243855.1 Flueggea neowawraea | reverse complement strand
AAGACTTTAACCATGTTCTCTTGGATGTTTTCTGTAGCAACATTCTTGTCAAGAACCTTGAGGAAACTTTCACGGTCATTAAGATGAGTTGAAACCCAGTACACAATATCTTTCCCTTCTCCATATTCTTCTTCAATAGGTCTTTTCCCTGTTACGAGTTCTAGCAACACCACGCCCAAACTGTATACATCGCTCTTTTCAGTAACCTTTGTAGTATATGCCATCTCCGCAAACAGAAAGATATTGAACAATTATTCAGCACATTCCTGTAATGGAAGATCACAGCTCAATGTAATGGTAAAAGAACTAGTCATGTCACTTGCGGGGTCAAATTTAACGGAAATATTTGCAAATGAAATTTACTGAACTAATCAGGAAATTAATCTTGTTTCTACAAAAAAAACCTATCTTAAATGTGACTCTAGAGGACCGTTAACCAACTATTATGATAGCTCTGTCATATTTCTTCAACTAAATAAGAGTCAAAAGAAAACTGAAGATATAAGGACTTGTTTATGCAGAAAAAAAATTACTTGATATATAAACATCACAAAGGGAAAATCAGAAGACAGTACCAGGAGCAATATATCCATGGGTACCAGCAAGACCGCTGTTATAAAATCCGTTAGAAGACAATTCAGCAAGCTTAGCGACCCTAAAATCAGCAATTTTCGCCTCATAATCGTCATCCAACAAAATGTTACTTGATTTTATATCTCTGTGAATAATTGGTGGAAAACAATCATGATGAAGATACGCAATTCGCTTTGCAGATCCCAGGGCAATTTTGTACCTCTTGTACCAATTCAATTCTGGTTTATCACCTTTAATCTGTCTATGAAGAGCTTAAAACAGATTACCATTTCCCATGTACTCAAGCACCAAATAGCTGGATCCACCTTTGAGCAAACAAGCATATAGTTTTAGAATGTTTCTGTGCCTAATTTTCCCTAAAATCTCCATTTCTGCAGCCAGGACTTTCAAGCCATCTTCTTCCTGCAGTTTCTTCACGGCTACCCTACCCCTGTTTTTCTTCAGATCTAGGCGATAAACTTTTTCCCGTGCCACCACTTCCAATCAAATTGCAGTCTTCCAAATCGCTGATTTCATCTGTATCAATGTCAAGTTGATGGAAACACGAAAGCTTCCATTTTGGATCTCCTTTGATATCGTCCATGACAGCTTTGTTATGCTTGAAGTTCTTGTAGCTATAAAATAGTAACCCTGCTGAAACAATGACCAAGGCAGATGCCATAATAGAGAGCCAAGCTAACTTCTGTCCAAACTTATTCTCCTGACTTTGTTTTCCTGAACAAATACTCATCTGAGACTTCAAAATGAATTTGGAATTTTCATCAACACAGAACTCCTTATTGCGAACAAAAGCTTTATCTCCACCTATAGTTAAGAGAGCAAAAGGAATCCTTCCTGACAACTGGTTTTCAGACAAATCAATGGAACTTAACATCAATGTCTCCAAATCAACTGGAATCATTCCATCAAGTTTATTTCCAGAAATATTTAGAGAGTTCAAAGAGCTGATTGATGAAAGGGCAGGAGGGATATGGCCAGTCAAAGAATTGGAAGCAAGATTTAAGTCAACCAGTCTAACACATCCACCTAGTTCTGATGGTATCTCTCCTGCCAATGAATTCTCTTCCAAATACAATAGTGACAATTGTTTCAGAGAGCCAATTTCTAGTGGTATATCACCTGAAAAGCTATTATTATTCAAATAGAGTCTTTCTAGATACCTCAGTTTTCCAATTTCTTCGGGAAGCTGACCTGAAAGCCTGTCGTTCTGCACCATCAATTGTTTCAAGGTGGGTAGATGACAATATGTTTGGCGATATACCTTCAGAGAAATCGTTGTCACTAAAATCAATCACAACGGCATGTGGCAAAGCCCAGACTCCATCAGGTAACTTTCCAGACAACTTGTTCTTGTTAACCCGTACCCTTTCTAGTGATTTACAATAAGCATAAGAGTCTGGAAACTCCCCATAAAAACTGTTTCCAAGAGCGAGCAAGTTCTGTAACTTTATGCTTTCGCACAGGAATCTCGGGAAGCTACCAGTAAATTGATTTTCCGATATGTCAATACTACTCAGGTTTGGTGAGAATTTGCCGAAACTCGCAGGGAATTCCCCTGAAAAATTGTTCTTATAAATTGTAAATCCTTTCAGATGCTGCATGACTCCAAAACTTGCTGGGAGTTTTCCATAAAAGTTGTTATCATAAAGCTGAAAAACTGTCAGAGTCTTCATTTCTCCAATGGCCTCAGGAATCTCACCGTACATCTTATTAGAACATATATCAATTTCTTCGAACAGGGTGAGGTTTGCAAGCTCGGAAGGGAGTTTCCCTGTCAAATTGTTCGAGAACAACTCATTCTTAAACAGCTTCGGTAATGTGGTAATGGATTCAGGGAACTGCCCCGAGATAATGTTCCTTGACAAATCAATCGTTCCCAACTCCTTCAGTTGAAATATAAATTCCGGAATCTGTCCTTTCAGATGGCAAGCTGCCAGGAACAGCCAAGTCAATTTTTTCAAATTTCCTAGACTCTCCGGAATCTTACCCTCATGAAATTCATTTGGACCCAAACCAAGATGACTAAGCCCAGTCAAATTTCCAACCCATGCCGGGAATCTGCCAGAGAAGAAATTGAATCACAATTCAAGTTTCTCCAAGCTTATCAATGACGAAGGATCAGGAATGACTCCAACCATTGCATTATGGGTAAGATTTAGTACCCTGAGATTGCTGCAATTAATAAGCTCATAAGGAAGCTTTCCCGAAATAGTGTTACAGGGCAGCCAAAGATTTAGCTGGAGAGATTGAACCTGAAAAGGATTTGTTATCAAGTCTGATCTCAGTCACTTTTTGAGGGAATTCATCGCAAAAAATTCCCGTAAACCCGCATGGTGATTCGGACTCCTTCCAGGATTCCGAGACATTCAGAGGGTCTTTCAGCTTGCTTTTGAACTGAAGCAGGGCTTCTGTTTCAACATTCCGGGAGAAACATGGCGGGAAAATTGAAACAAAAAGCAAGCATAATAGCACAGGAAGGAACTGGAGGGAAACAGCCTGGAGTTTTGCCATCGTGAGAAAGGAAGGGCAGAATGGTAATTAAGTTTTTGTGAAAAAACAACAATCGCTGAATAGCATCAACCTCAATTATTGCCCATTCCAAGCCATCATGGAAACAGCTGAACAGAAAAAACCAGAGCCCATTACTGTATACTATTTTTATTTTCATTATATAACATCGGGCAATTAAATTAATCCTCAAAGATTTCGACTTGAAAAATTAAGATATGAGAGAGAAAGACTAGAGGATGAGACTATAAGGTGACGTTGGAACGTCAATTTTTTGTCTTTAGCTGTGGATTATTATTATAGCAAAGAAAGAGAGTATACTTTGAAGTCACTCATTAGTTTAATTTAAAAATATATGTGTTTATTGGTTTATTTTGTTTGAGAAGTGAAGTAAGGACAGTGATGATCAAAAAGTAATGATTTCTCTAACAGAACCCACTTACATTAGATGGAAATCAACTGCAATTATGAATAATAATTCGACTTATCATAAGATGATCCAAAAATAAAACAATAGAGAAGATATATATAGTAGCTTTAGAAGTTGGAATATCTCAAGACAATCAGATCGTATAAGAACCTAACCCAACATTCTATGTTTCTTCCACGGCTATATAAACATATTTTAATCTATGACACCATTAAAACGACAAAATTAAAAGATGAGGAATATTGAAGAAAGTTTAATTACCTGAAAGTAGAGATAGCAGAGGACTCGAAGCTGATTTTTTAAATTTTCAATCTTGAAATTCTGATACAAACAATTGGGTTAAATTTTTGAAAAACAAAGAAGACAGAAAGAACAAATTGGACGAAAGTTGATAGTAAAGTTCAATAATTTACCTCAAAATGAGATCTTGTGACCCCAAAGGCAGGTTCTTGCTGTATAGAAGGGCACTTTAAACTGATAAGGACTAGAAACCGACCTTTTTCTTTTGTTTTGTGGCTTATAAGAACAAGAAAGCAAGTGATTTCGGAGTTAAGCAGGATATGTTGAACGTCAAGAAAAAAACGGATTCTGCTATTCCCGAGAAAAGCCACCTCGGGCTGCCTACAAAGTTGAAATTTTCCCGAGAAAAAGCTGTTGTTACTCTACTGGGTATCCCAAGAAAATTTTGTTTTGGTTCCAATGGAGAGAGAATCATCCATAGGAAAGCAATAAATTAAAAGCTGGTTAGTTTTCTAGAGGGAATGGAAGTTGTTGTTGGTCTGAAGAGAATTAAAGAGATGAAAATTCCGAAGAAAGCAAAGTGCTCTGTTTGAAATCAAACTTAAGTCAGAGAATTAATGAAGGTAGAGAAAGAAGAAAAGAGAAGAACTGGTAGAAGATAGAATAACCAGAGAGAAGAATCAAGGATACTGAAGATGTCAGTAGAGACAAATTCTAAAACATAACTTACGAATGATGATGAAGTTAGCGGTTGTTATATATGTTGGCGTTTAGTCGATTTGTTATATATGTTGGCGTTTAGTCGATTCTCCTTTCTTTAGTGGCACCATCGCTATTGGTTTTTTATTGAACTGTCATTTGATAAATCATGTGAGGAATCGACGAATCGTAACAATAGTTAATTAGCAACAGTTACTTACCGAAAGTAAGTAGTACTTTTTTTTTTTTTGAAAGCTAAAAAGTGTTGGAACCAAAATAGAGAGTGACAACAAGGCTTCAAGGAGAATAATTTGCTCTCTATATTGCAATGAGATTTCTAAATTCTTTAAGATACAATGAAGCACTTGACTGCACTTGCAATGGTGAAATAGTGAAGTTAGACCTAAACAGTTTTGATGGGTGTAAAGAAGGAATTGATGAAAACTTGGTATAATTTTCTGCAGTTAAACTATGCCTAGCAAGATCTATTTAGGAATTTGAAGATAACTTTTTAAAGTGCGATTATGACAAAAAGAAAATCAATATATATCATGATAATAATCTTGATAAAATCCAGATAAAATCAAAATGCTTGAGTATTGTACCGCAATGGATAGAGATTAGAGCTACCAGTTTAGGCCATGAAGGAACCTCATGTAGCAGATCATGTAACCATTTAGCTTCTTTAGAAGCCAAGCCTAGTGCAATAAATTCACTGCCATGGTGGAATCAACTATACACGCTTGCTTCCTGGAAACCCAAGAGATTACACAACCACCGAGTGTGAAAATCCATCAACTTGTACAGATATGGTCCTCTCTATTAGCAATCTAATTGGCATCCGAAAGACCATCTAGTACTGAAGGATAACCTCCATAACTTAAGCCATAATTAATAATTTTCTTTAAATACTTTAAAACTCTTAAAATTGCAAACTAGTGTAAAGTGTTGGGGTTTCGTGTGTATCTACTCAGCTTGCCTATAGCAAAAGCTATGTCTACCTAGTACAATTTATTGCATACATTAAACAGCCAATCAACCTAAGATATTCCAATTGTGAGATTGGACTCCCGTTATTTTGACTAGTTTAATGCTTGTGTTTAGCATGATAGACACCTGGGCACAATCAAAATGCTGGAGCACTTTCTCAATATAATGAGATTATGAAAGAGTGACACTTCTTTCATTACTCGAATCCCAAGAATGACATATGTATGCACAATATCTTCCATAGAAAACTTGCTTGAAAAGTTTGGTCAACTCGATTTGTTCCAAGTTAGTTCTAAAAATCAGTATGTCATCCATGTAAAGACAGATAATGATACCTTTATCATTTTCGTCAAACATGTTATATATGCACTTATCAAATTCATTAATCTTGAATCCATTAGCAAGAACAACCTGGTCAAACTTTTGATGTCATTGTTTTGATGCTTGTTTTAATCTATACAAGATTTTAGAAGCCTACACACTTTGTATTTTTCACCAGGCATAACAAATCTCTCAGATTATTCTATGTATATTTCCTCATCCAATCCACTATTCAAGAACGTTGTTTTCACGTCCATTTGTTGGATAACTAGCTTACATAGTTACAAGTGCTATAAGCACTCTCATTGTACTCATCCTAGCTATTGACGAATGGGTGTCAAAATATTCCATTCCATGCTTACTCTTGGCAACCAGCTTGACTTTATGTTTGTTAATGGATCCCTCAACTTTCCTTCTAACTTTGAAAAGGAACTTGCAGCCTATTGGCTTTCATCTAGAAGGTATATCAACTGGTATTTTCCATAATAGAATCCATCTCATTATTAAGTGTTTCTTTCCACAAAGTAGCATCATGCGATTTCATCTCTTCCACATATGCTTAGGGACATGCCTCCTTATTAAAACAATACGAAAAATTTGTCTAATAATTGTTTCTCTACTTCCTTAAACTAGGAACGTAAAGAAATCAGGACTAAAGGATTACCATTTGAACTCTTTTGCTCCTTTGAAATTAAAGAACTTCCACTGAATCTTAGCCATTTTCTACGACCTCTTTCCCCTTGTAGGTTTCCTTAAGAATGCTCTTAGGAATATATTTGAATATGTTCTCATCAAAGATTGCATCATTAGATTCAATTACAGTGTTTATTAAATATAACCATTAGGCATGATTACCATGAATTGATATGCCTCATTGTGTTATGCATATCCAATGAATATGCACTCCACTCCCCTTTCACCCAATTTGCTCCTTTTGAGTTCAAGTAATTTGACTACTGCTCGACAACCCAAAACTCTTAAATAGTTAAGGTTTAGTTTTCACTTATTCTAAAGCTCACTTAGGATGCAATGAAGGACCTAACTGCACACTACAATAGTGAAGTTTGACCTAAGTAGTTTTGATGTGTGTAGAGAAGGAATTGATGAAAACTTGGTATATTTTTCTACAATTAAACCATACTAAGGGAGGTCTATTTATAAGGGGTTGGATATTACTTTTTAGATTAAGATCATGATAAATATAAAATCAATATTTATCGTGATAATAATCTTGATAAAATCTAGATAAAATCTAGATAAAATTAAAATAGTTTTATTTTAATAAATCAATGCAATTATCTTAAAGATAATACATTTATTTCAAAGATAAATCAACTATTAATTTGAATATATCCAACAAAAAGTTAATATTAGCGTGCATATTATTTGATTAAATATGAGTCGAGCGTAGTTTGGAGTAGTTTATTTAATTCAAAACTTTTTTTAAGGGTTAAATTTTAGGAGTGCTTGTTTAGGCCTGTTCTCTTGCCTTAGCGGTTGGGGCTATAGTGATGAAATCTCATTCTTTACAAAACTCATCTACGGCTCAGTCGAACATTTCACAACATAGGACGACCTGTATAATCATGCTAAATAGGGTACTTCTAGATCATATCTTTTGCGTGCATACAGCCAGTACCCTAAACTAAAAGTGGTTGTTACTATTTCTAGTTTTATTTTCTTTTCGTTTTTCAAATTGATTTACATGATTATGTTTTTCTAGTTTTTTGCAATGGGTGTTAAATTTTTGTTTTAGTTTGATTTTTATTTTTTAAATTTTTTTGATGAAACAATTTTCATATGTATGATTGTTTATGATAGTTTCAGAGAAATGGTGGAAAGAAAGAAAGAAAGAAAGGGACATAAAGGAGAGATGGAGAGAGTTAGAGGGGAAAGGAAAGTAAAGAGAGTTGAGGAAAGAACGAGAGAGACCCGAGATTTGATTCGAGAGAAAAATGAGAGAATTTAAGGGGAAAAGGGCGAATATACACATTTAACTAATACTCACAAATGTAAGACATGCAGTAACTAAAAGAACGAATAAAATATTGATGGAATGGTATAATATTGAGTCGAGAGATCCGAGAGGCAAGTGCACTTATCGGACTACAATATGTAGACCTGAGTACCGAGTATCATATCCCACATGGACTAAGAGTACTAGTAATTATTGTTTCCCTATTATCAAGTCTATAAATTAACTAGTGAATCAATTAAACTAAACAATAATTAATTACCCACAAGCAAACACCAAACACAACAATGAAAAGAGTTAAAAACCGAGCAATCAAGGTAAAAGTAGCATCTATTATAGTATCCCCTTAGTGTTGGAGAATTTCCGGTCTATGCTTTGGTTGAATTTGGAGAGCATAAGCGAGTTGAAATGAGAGAGAAAACAACACCAAGATTTATAGTAGTTCGGTCAACCATGCCTATGTTCACTACCTAAGTCTCACTTAGGATTTCCTCTATATCAATAATTGATTCTGACTCAATCCAACAAAGCCTTAAAATAAGGTTGATTGTAGCTCACACCTCTAAGGCCAACAAGGTTGATTACGACTCACCCCTCTAAGGCCAACAAGGTTGATTACGGGACATCCCTCTAAAGCCTACACAAGGTTGATTCCCGGTTCAAACCTCGAAAGTCATAATTTGGTTAAATTTGGAGAGCGGAAGTGAGTTAAAGTGAGAGAGAAAACAACACCAAGATTGTCACGACCCGTTTTTGGAATCATGATCGACGTACGAGGCAAACCATCTGTGGAAGCCCAGCCCATCCCATCCCATCCCGCACAAGCCTCAAAGATCAGATTACTACCCAAAACACTTAATAACACTTGTTATTCAAAAACATATGGAGTATAAAATGGATTTATATAAAATCAGCGTAAAATATGTATACAGTTTGTATACCCAAAATAAGGTTTACGAGTAAACCAAATCAAATACATCAAAATCCAAATGGCAACCTAGTAACACAACAACATCTCGGTGCAGAACTTTAATACCCAAAACAAAGAGCCTAGACAAAAAGGGCATCACTAACCAAAGGATGCCTCACTGGTAAGCAAGATGTGGATCAGTTGCCCAAGCCAAAATATGTGTACCTAGAGTATAAGATCAACCACAGACATAAATAAAACGTGGGTCAAACCCAGTGAGGAATAACATTCCAGAACGCCTCATACGTGTCTCACAAAGACTATTTTAAAAACAGTTCACAAATACCACACACAATAACAATAGATATATAAATATACATGCTACATAGGTATAGCCTTTCGAAAAATCATTTCGAAATCGTTCACACACAAAGCAACCAACATGCGCGTAGGTGTAATGAAATCATCTCAGATTTCAAATCAGAGTTTCATATTCAAAACATATACAAGAGATATGGGACTAAGCAAGCGTAATATAGACTCGGCCATAAATCACGAGATGTGTGGACTAGCCAAAATCATGATGAGGACCCGCCTCTATCAATATCAAATCATGTGCCTGATCAGGGCAACATGGCTACCGACAACCCTGGTAGCTGGGCTATATCAATCATTAGTATACCAAAGGCTACATGCCTCGTAGAACATGTGTCCCTATATCGAAAACTAAATCATACTATCATATAGTATAAAATCCCATTCATGCAATCTAGCATCAAAATCAGATATATATATATATATATATATATATATATATATATATATAATACATATATTTAAATTTTAAAACAGTTATTGATTATTAAATCACATAACCAATTTAATATCTCAATCAATCCTTAGATTAGTACATATTCCAGAATATTATCAGCACATCAAAAACTAGTAAATAGGAGGAGTTCAAAACACAGTCAATATGGCTGAAGCTGTTATTCACTCACCTGAAAGTCCAAGCAATAACACTAGTCAAGACCCACTAGTCGGTGGCTGGTCTTGCTGGCAAGAACAAGAAGTTAAACAAGTACAAACAGCTCAAACATCAAAATGTGGTACTGTGATAATACCAAATACATGATATGCAAATGCAAATGTAGACCTAATTCTACAAAATGGCAAATCTTCCCAAATTAGGATTCGGTCGGTATCCAACGGAACCGAACACCCGCATTGGCTCTAATCAGCCTCCTACACATCAATGCAACCTCGAGTTCAACAAATGAACTCAAAATACTCAAGAATCTCTACTTAGAAATTTGGATCTCTAAGACCCATAA
>CAODLS010291402.1:0-13507 GCA_948243855.1 Flueggea neowawraea | reverse complement strand
GAGCTTTCCAACGTGTTTTGCTTCAACTCAAATGTTTTTCACATCTTCAAAACACAAAAGGAACTTAATGTTGATCACCCTTGGTCCAACAACCTTCTCTTCCTCTTTCTTGAATTTGGCGGCCACGGCGGCAGCAATAGCACAACTGATCTGGAACTGAATGGCGATGATGACGTCAACAACTGGACTAGAACACGTCGATGACATTGAGGTAGGGAAACACGACCAAGCTTCGGTGAGTGACGACTTTGACTCCTCTTTCGGTTCTTGGATGACGCGATTTCGCAATGGAGCTTTCTTTGATTGTGGATTTTTTTTATCTGCGGTGATTATTTATTGGGCTCATTTGGCAACGCAATATATAGCATATAGCATTTTCTAATAATTGATGATGGATGAATAGTAAAAAAAAGTAGAGAGATAACACGTCTTTTAATAAAATGTTATATGTTATACGCTGTCCAAAATATACTATCTGTTGCCCATGCCAAATGAGCCCATTGTCATTATGATCCATTCGAAAAAATAAAGATCTAGTCTATGATATATTTATGTTGTTGGACCTGGCGTAAAACGTGAATTATGCTGTTTGATGTTTAATTCATTTTTGAAAAAAAAATTGTTATGCAGCTTTATGTTCCTAGGGGAAAATTCATTAACAATTGGTGAATAAACTTGCGGGTTGATGTTTAACTCATGTTGGTAAGAGGTGGTGGTGGATTTGATTGAATTTTGGTTTGGTGGAATGCTTTCTTCTGTGAAAAGCAATTAGAAATGGAAAAAGGGAGAGGATGGAGTCTGAGTTGTTTGTTTGCTTTAATTATTTGTGAATTGATTTTGGATCATTTTGGTTTGTTGAGAAAAAGAGGAAGAGAAAAAAAGATTAAGATAGACACATTATGGGTTTGTTGAGATAGAGAGGAAGAGATAGAGGGATTGAGACAAACACACTTAAAGTAAATTAATTTTAAAATGGAGGATAATTTTGTCTTTTTATATTTTTTTGTTAAAAAAACAAATAGAGTTAAGACCAAGAGACCGGAACAAAGGGCTCTAAAAACTTAGAGACCGCAAGAGAGATATGATCAAACCTCAAGGACTGCGGTGGATTTTGCCCTATGTTTTACTGTTACATCTGGAACACCATGGTGCCATCCACATGTCAAATTTGAAATATGTTTTACGATTAATCAGAATTGTGTAAATAATTTTTTTTTATCTTATTTGCTAAATTTATTTTATTTGGTAGATTAATCAAAATGTTATAGGGATATGGTAAACAAATGTTAGATGGACAATTAAGCCACTTGTCAGCTTATTGATATGCCGCTTGTAAAAAATAAGTGACTTTGCTACGGATTTAGTTATTAGTAATATGATATGATTGAGTCGAAACCTAATCATTCACACGTGGCAGTGTTGGTTGTGTGGCAAGGTAGATGATATGGATGAACAATTGAGTGAGATGTTGCATGTGGTGCCAAGTCACAAAAACATCATCGCCACATGGTTGGTGCTAATTGGGGGCCACATTAGCATCATGGATCCAACTAGGAGGGGACATTTGGCCAATAGTGCTACATGATAGCTACCTCAGTGCCATATGGCATGCCATATGGCTATGCCAACTTGGACAATTATACCATGTCAATAAGGTGTGGACTATCAGGTAATGCCATATGTCATGTGCTTGACACGCAATCTCGTTGTATGTTGACATGTGGTCAAAAAGAGTGAGTGGCATGTGTATGTGAGTGGAGCTGGCTTTGCTTTTTTTTTTAGCGCGTGGGAGAGCGTGAGTACTGTTATGACATTTAATTTTTTCAAATTGTTTGCCAATTTCCTAATTTACAATTTTCTAGATTTTCAAATATATTTTTCATAATTTTTCGAGTTCAAGAAGTAATTTTCATAAATTTTTGGACAATAAAAAATGTTTAAAAATTTTATGAATTTGTGTTTGCTGTCAATGATTTTTTTTGAAATTCAGTTTTAGAAAATACTATTTTAAGATGTACAATTATGGTTCCTATTTAGTTTATTCATGTAAGTTTTAAAATGTGCAATTATTAAAAAAATATTATTTTAAAATATTGACCCAATTAAATTCGATCTAATCGATCCGTCATGTGCGAGTCACTTTTTCTAACATAGGAACATACATCATGTACATGTTCAAATTTGTTGCTTGTATACAATTTCAAGGCTTTACCATTGCCATCCGGATGAAAGAGGCTTTTCCTAGTGCAAAAGGGATTCCTTGGGGTGTATGAAGGGCTCTAGAGTTGAAGGGAGGAACTTATGTATATAGCTTAGGAAAAAATGGGAAAATGTATAAGTGCGATTCTTTTTACGAGATATGTGTCTCTCTTGTCGAGAGGTAGCTAAAATGAGGTCAAATGCTTTTGATACGTCACTCTACAATGTACTCACGTCTCTATTTTTTGTTATGAGATAAAAGTTTATTAAAAAACCAAACCACTAAAATGATCACTTAACAAAACAAGGGGAAAACTCCAGGGTTTAGGTTCAAGGTATGGAAAAATTCCTTAAGAATACAATTCAGTGTTAGTCCAAAAAATTATAGCGTACGAGCACCTATACACATCATTGTCTGAATAAAGAAAACTACTATCAAAACACTTAATCCAAAAAAGCAACTTTACTAACACATCTATGTTAAAGTCATGCTTACATGTTATAGTTCCCATGAAAATTCTTCGATTCCTGGCCTTTCATAATTTCCATACCACAATTTGTCAGAAAGCATTCCAAAATATAGACGGTAATTTATCTCGGAAAACACTGCACCATTGGTCAAAAATTTCCACAGATGATTTAAATCAAATAGATACAAAATGAGGTCCCAAACATGTCGGGCAAAAATACAATGTACTATTTTGCATATTTTAAACCAAATGGGTACTCAGTCCATCAACGTGATGCGCGTTTTTACTACAGATTCTGCATATTTTCTCATGCTAAATCAATTTTAACTCGATTCAATTCAATTCCTACCATTTCACACCCAACTCGAATCACTCAAATGATCATCTGAAAGACCAGATGATGATCTCTTGATTACTCAAACTGATCTAACCATAGTGTTTATTACATTATCGACAGATCGCTAACTTCTAGCACGAAGTCCCACACCAAACATACCGAGAATTTTTCTTGCTATATAGTAAAAACTAGCAGTTTAGCCCGGCCTCTTGAAAATTAATAGATTCTTATACTTTTTTTAAAAAATAAAACGTCTATTAGATCATAAATATTAAATTTTTTATCTATATTTATAAGTGGAGAAATCTAATTTAAAAAGTAAAAAAAAAAAGGCTCTGAGAAGTTTTTTCAAAAAAAGATAAACCTAATAAAAATACTTTAAATTTTGACAAAACTGTAAAAACGCTAAAAAATATGTCATAATTGTAATTATATGTTGAATTTGATTGTGACATTGAAAACATTTCGTGCATACTTGATTATTACTCAAATAATTTTAAAATTTTTAAGTGAAATTTTTATTCTTTTTAGTTTACTTTCAAAATTAATTAAAATCATCGTTATATGATAATTTTGGTGACTATCCTAAAAAAATGTTAGTTTTTGTTGCTTTTTTGGTTTAAATTTCATTTCTTCGTAATGATAAAATGAATTGTGCAATGCCACTTGAGACTAACTCAAGTGGTTGTGTGTGTTATTAACCTGAGGATTCAGGTTTAATTCAAAAGAAAAAAAGAAATTGTGCATTAGGGTTTGAGTATATATATATAATAGTAAAAATAAAAACATAACTTATAACACTAAATTAAAAGAACATACATTCATTTTACAGATGCATTCCTTTTAATTTTTTTCATACATTCCAAGTAGAAAAAAATTGTGTAAGGTGCAAGTTAATGAATTTTCTACAAAATTAATTAATATAATTTTAAATAATAAAAATAAGATCTAAATAATATTTAAAATTATTAAAATAATTTTTCCTATGGCCACAAACAATCTTGAGGTAGCCTTGTCGTAGTTCTTGCTTTGTTAAAAGCGAGAATTTTGTCACTATTTAGAGAGAAACAAAGTCTTTTTGCTATCTGTTTCTCGTTAATTGACAGTTTATACTAATTTAAATGCCGTAGTTTAATTATTTAAGAAAGATCAAACTTATTTAAAAGTGAATGTGTCCTTATCTACCACAAAAGTAATCACTGACTATTCAAACTAGTATTTAGTAGTCAATTCTAGTGTAAAAAAATTTCCTAAATAGCTCCAGAAGAAATACAAAAAAAAAGAAGATAAAATACTAAATTGGCAGTAACTAAATTGGGATATTTCAAAAGAAGTATTTTCTCCAAGCATAGAAACACAAATTGGACATATCGTTCGAAGTTGTCACTTGCATCTTTTGAAACCATTGTAATCCTTCACCAGTAGCCACCACAGTGCACTTATTTTGCATATAAATTTACATTTCTTCATCAAAACTTATTAAGAATTTCTCAACTATTTGAGAGTAATCAAGAAAAAAAAAAAAGAAAGAATTTAGGAAAGAGATGGATCAAAACCACTGTGGTTGGGGCGTCGGTTCGACCGTGGTTATGCTGGTTATTGTTGGTATTTTATTGTTGGCTCCATTGGGAATGGGCTCCTTGCAACCGCCTCCTGCTTTGGCTCTACTCTTCTTCCCTCCTATTTTACTTATAATTCTCTACTTTCTTCATGAAGCATCTTCTTCTAAATAAATATGGATATATATATATATATGTAATTTTCATTTCTTTTTTTTCCCCTAAATTAGTGTTTCCTCATTTTCTCATGGTTTTTTTTTGTGTTGTTTGTACGAATTAATTTATTTAATAAGTAGTGTTATTTCTTTAGTTTTCTTTATCAGTTAATGGATTTTGATAATTATAAAGTGTAAATCGTTTTTCACTTTTCTTCTATTTTGTTTATATGATGTATTAATCACGTAAATACTGGAGTCAATACCAAGGCTGTTATTAAATGAAATGACAAACTTAATAAGTTGTTCCGACAAAATGATGAACAAGTAGAACAATCTTTGGAAAATGCCTAATTAAAACGCATAATTCATAATCTTACTTCTCCGTTTTAAAGTAATTCACTCTAAATAATTTTTTTTTGTTACAAACTGATTTTCGTTTTACAAATTTAAGAAATTATATTATTTATTTTCCAATTATAAATAGAATTGAGTTTTGCACAAACGCTCAAAAACTAAATTATGACTCAAATTGCTTCTAACTTCCATTTGCCATTCCAGATAGTCAAAGTATCCCAACATGTGAAATACAATGCTTCGCTTATTATTTTTAAGATAATGTGAAATAGTAAAAAAAAAACGTATACTTCGTTGCGTATTTTAGACAGATACAAAAATATTATTATTACTATGTAGGTTAATAAATCTAGAACCCTATAGATATGTCCATAATCCGCAAACAAAAATGAGCTACACTAAGCATCTAAGCAATCAAATGAGACCATAGAGTTTATTTGGTGGGGGTGTTGAGCACATTAGAATATCACTCAAAAGACGTGCACTGCCTTTAGTTTTTCACTATAAATTGCATATGTTATCTGCTACTAAATCTACTAAAACTAAACACCTACCTTGTCTTTGTATAAAGACGCCGTCTTTACTTTTTTTATTATGCAATATACTTCTACGATCTATTCCTACCAAATCTACCTCTATCAAACACGATCATACAACATTAGCTTCAGATATGCTTCCATAATTGACATTTGCACTTGTTCCCGCAAAGAGAACACAAATAAATAAAATCAATGATTCAGCAATGTTTACATCAGAAGCAAATGTGATGTAAACGTTTTAGTTATAAACAGATCACAACTAAGATCTGAAATATCTACACCCTACCACTACTCAGAACTTGCCTCATTTTCATTGTTCGTTTGTTTGAAGCAATTTCCATTTACCTGATTAATCAGTCCATTTTTTTGCCACTTTTGCATGACAACTCAGAGTCCTGGAAGTCTGGTTCCTGTAAAAAGGGACATGCGCCATTGTTATGCTGCTTCAATTCCCCATTTCCAGACGACTTTTTGTTGTACTTTTTGATGTTTTCCCATTTCTCTTTGCACTTCTTCGCTGTACGGTTGTAGCCCATAGTGCGCATTCCTGCAGATATTTCATCCCAAACATTAGAGCCTTTAGAACCAAAACCTAGCAACCGCTATTCCCAAGCTGTTCGAAGCATGAGCAGTGCTTGTACTTCAACTTCTGCCATCTTTTGTTATTTGTATCACTTTCTTCACACTCAAAATCTTTAAGAATGGTAGTAGTGCCTGGATCTTTGCTTCCATTGTCTTCTGATTGTGCAGTTGTGGATGGTTGAAGAAATTCAGATTTGCGTCCTAATACATTCTCAATGAAGGATATCAGGGCTAAGCTGCGAGATGTCTCTCGCTCCCTTATCTTCTCCTCCCTTTTTATCCTCTCCATCTCTTTCTGCTTCCAGGCTTCTTCTCTGATTATCCTCTCCCTCTCTCTCCTTTCGATCATATCTATCAACTGCTGATGCATTTGCTCCTGCTTCTCCATCACTTTCTTCGCTAAACTCCCCAAAAACTCCTCAATCTTTTTCCTCCTTTTTCTTTTTCTCTTCCGGCTAACAGAGTCTTCAACAGCCATTGACAAAGAATCATCGTCTGATGACGAGCTGAAAAATGATAATCCAGTAAATTTTTCGAAGAAAAAGATTCTGGTAAAGTCTTAATTAAGTAGGCCTCACTGTAACGATCTAGGATCGAAAAAAAAAATCAAGGTGAGAAACTTAAATTCTAACATTATTTGGACTTTCTTCATTAACTTTTAACTCCTTGATAAAGTACTACCCTTGCACAAACACGATAATGCCACACAAAAGCTCTGCGATTTTCATACGTAAATTTTTCCCAGAGGGCACACCTTCCAGTTATCATTTTTTACCATGCTTCCCCTCTACTCTCTTCGTTTCCATTTGCCCCTGCACACCCCCGAAACATCACGACCAAGTCTCTTTTAATCATCAATTCTCTCCATCTTCCCCGCACAACACGACCCAGAACAAAGCCACATCATCACAAAGATCAAATTTTGGTGAAAGGCCCAACTGTCATCACCCCCAACTCCAAGAAAAAAAAAGAGAGATTTGATTCTACTTCAATAGGGCTTTGTTTGTCTTTAACAAATTAGTTAACAGATTGCAGATTAGAACAAATTTTGATGTTATTCCTCAAGCTATTATATAATTAAGTGAATTAATCCCTTCTTGCTCATGCGAATATGGTCCCATGTTTCTAATTTGTTGCTCTCCATCATCCTTTTTCCTTAATTTGGTTTGTCAATTTGATTTATAAGTTGTTTTTCAGCTTTATGGGTACAGAAATTTGAGAACGTAAAAATGAGATCAATGGGAAGGTTCCAATGAGGGAGAGAATCAGAACGTTAAAGGAGGCAGTTTATTCGCCATATCCAAATAATATAATCTCATCACAAAATAAAATAATTAAATTTATTTTCCTCTTAAATAGAATTCGATATAGAGAGAAGAGAACTAACCTGCTTTCCTCCTCCTCCAACAAATTCGGGTCCGGATCCTTGGCGCCCAAAACTCCACCACTCGCTACCACGTCACCTGCCTCTACTTTCACAGTCGTTTCAAAGCACTCACTACTAAACTCACAAAGCCCCAAATTCTCGAGAGATCCGTCAATCTGACGTGGAAAAAGATTATTGGCCTCTGTGCTTGACGGAGCTCTTCCGCCATTTCCTCGTACCGGACGAAGCTTTTGTGGCGGAACGTTGTGGCGGTTGGCACCAGAGGGTTGAAGAATAGACGTCGGGTTTGAGAAGAGAAGGTTTCCGGTTTCCGGGAATGGTGATATGTGCTCTGGGAAGGCGCTGGGTTTCGGGACTCGCCGGTCGCTGGTTAGCAGTTCCATTTTTTGCCGACGAAATAATAAATATAAATATGAAATATTTTTTTAAAAAAAGAAAAAATAAATAAAGGACCGGCGACTAGTGTTCTGTGAGATAGAGGGTGAAAATGTTGGCTAGTAAAATGGGGAAGTCAATAGGTAAATGAGGGCGTGTGCGAAATTACATGACTAACCTTTAATTCTCAACTAGGGCTTCTTCGGTTTAGACCCTTGACTTTCTGTTGTGGCTAGGCCCAGCAACGTTGGGCTGGACCTGAACAACTTAATTTTTTTGAGAAAGCTACACTTTATTGTGAAAAATAAATATTAAATTCGACAAAAACAATCTAAATTTTTAACTATAAAAAAATTCATAAAAAATAAACACAATATTTAAAATGATATTTTCAGAGAAATAATTTCTAGAAAAAAAAGATTTTCCAGAAGGTTTATAATGGGAGTTAATTATGTTAGGTGCTCTAAATTAAATACCGAGTTTGATAAATAAGCTAGCACAATTTCAACTTTAATAAATAGAAATCGTTCAAATTTATATTAAAAAAATGTCAAATGAAGACTTTTGAAAACATTTTGATGCATTGAAAAAATGCTCAAACTTATTTTGAAAAATGACAAATGGAGACTTTTGGAGATATTAGTGACATTTGGAGAGACTATAAATCTAACATTTTTAAAGAAGTTTAGAACGTGTTTATATTTTTCAAAACCTATTTGAACTAGGTCTAAAAATCAATTTCTATATTTCATTTCAATATAGTTGTGTGATTTCCCCTTACAATGGTATACACAAGTGTTCAAAAGGGGTTCACAATTTTTTTAATAAGAAATTTAATTTAATGAATTTTCAGTTGAAGGTTTTAAATTAAACTGATTTATTGGTGTATACATGTATACACCATTTTTCTTTGGTTTACCCGATTTTTAAAAATTTTAATTTATTTAATGGTCGTCAATTTTGGTTTACAAAAGTATACATATACAAAGGTGTATACAACTTAAAATTTAAGTGTTCAAAAGTGTACACAACATGAAATTTAAGTTTACAAAGGTGTCCAAAAGAGTTCATAGATGTAAACAATCATTATTTTACAAACTTGATGACTAATTAACAATGATCTGAAAACAAAAGGGAATTAACATTAAAAAACAAAAACAAAGGTCGTTACATCGGAGAAACACCAGGAATCTCCAACCTTAATTTCCAATCCGTCGCCACCAAAACTTCAATCCCTAATCTCCAATCTTCAAACCTTAGTAGCTATCGTTGTCGTCCTTTTCCTCCATTGCCACCGGTGTCATTCGCACATGTAATACCGCAACCGTTCCAATCAGGCTCTCTATAACACTCCATAAATTTTTGACACAATCCTCTGTAGAACCTTGGTCGATTTTGTTTGAACATCTTTTAATTTTGATTTGAATTTGGGTATGATATGATCTTTAGGTATTTGGAATGGTGATTTGGTGTTTGAGGATGTTAATTGATACTGTTTTTTTCAAGGATGGGTGTTGGGGAACCTCAAGAATGGTTCGATGCATGTGACAAAGCGAGAAAAGTCGCAAATGTGGGTTGAAGCAATATAACGCATGTTACGGGTATTGCTAATGTAAGTTGTTTGAAGAAAATCCAGACAACGTACGTTATCAACAGATAACTTACGTTGATATACCAAAACGTATGTTATATGTATTGTGACGTACGTTGTTGTTAAAATTCTCAGCACAGAAGATTCTGGATGCATAATAACTTATGTGGAGGGTAAGGGACGTATGTTGCACGTGTTCAAGATGTACGTTATGATTAAAATGACATAAGTTGCCTTTGTTTTTCACTGAAACGGTGCGTTTTGATCTGCAGCTTTAAACCCCAATCTGACCCCCTTTCGCCCATTCACGCCATTTTGCACCAAAATCACTCCCAAACTTGTCTCCCAACGTCTCCCATTGGTTCCTTTTGATTCCTAAAAGTAGGCACACGTCTCTAATCTCTTTATTTCATCATTTACACGCTTAAATCACGTTTTAATTTGTTGGGTATGAGAGTGACAGTTTGAATATTGAGCTTGATTCTATTGATTTCTGTTGAAATGTTAGTTGATTTATGTTAGATCTTGATGGATTAAGGTTATATGAATATGATTTGAGCTTGGATTGAAGGATTTGATGTTGTTCTTGGAATGGGTTAGGGTTAGGATGGATTAGGACATATTTTGTTGATTTTGAGGGATTTAAATTGTTTTGGAGAAACCAATTGTAGATTTAAGTTCCTGAGGTTGATTAGAGTTAATTTGAGTGGATTTTAACATCGTGTTTGATCGATTCGAGTTTTAGGGTATTTTGGATAATTTTCTGTCGTAAGGACTGAACTTGATATTTGGCATTTTTTGGGTGAAATTTGTAATTTAGAGAGTTTAAGAATTAATTTACAATTTCTGAGAGTTTGAGGGCTCATTTAAGAATTCTGAATACTTGGAGGGCTCAAATATAATTTTTAAAAATTTTGAGGACTATTTCATAATTTTATGAGGACCCATGGACGAAAATAAAATTTTTACAAAGGTTCAGGGACCAAACTAAAATTTTGCATAAATTTCGATTTTCAAGGTGAGAGGGATAGATCTTCGATCAAAATATGATTTCTGACATCGACATGGGTTGGGCATGCATTGCATTGAATACATATTCAGTAATGGCACAATACAACATCTAACTTTGTTGTAATAAATTTCTGTTATCAGCTCTGTTCGACTTCTGTAAAAGGCAGCCATTCATCGGTGGACCGTGGCTTGGATTATTTTGCTTGGCGTCTAGATGAGTGTGTTGACAGTTTCAGACATATAAGTTGTGTCTTCTGAAATTATATATGCTTTACTGTGCTCTAACCTTTGCATGTAATCCGGACTAATTAATGGTTGAGAAATAATAAAATATGACTTACTTGAAAAATCTGTCGTGAAAATATGTTCTGAAAATTACTATGTTTGCGTACAAATATTTTATTTGAAATAAGTATATTTTTTGTACCAAGTATTCCATTTTTTGAAAATTGAATATATTTCTATAATAAATTTTGTCTGAATTTAAGTATAATTTCTGAGATAAAATCTTCTGTTTAGTAATTTAAAATATTTCCTATAATAATTATTATGCCTGAAAGTTTGATAAAATTTCTATAAATATTATGTCTGCTCTGCATGCTACTTGTTTAAGTATTTTTACATATATATGTATTAAAGTATTTTTGGAAAATATTCTATTAAAATATTTTCTGTATAAATATATATTATGGGACACCTATACTACGGGGGTAAGCGTAACTTTTGGTATACCAATGCTTATTCAGTTGTTTATGTGGTTATTTTCGCCGAAGTGGCAAAATTTGTGCCTAAGTGGCTATATCTCTGATGCCTAAGTAACCTATTCATGCCTAATGGCTATTATCGAGTTCGAGTGACTCCACTTATTTGATTTTGGTCAAGTTAAGTTTTTAATACTAATATCTGTAAATGTTTTAAAAATAAATATTATTTTCAGTAAATATTTTGATAAGTAACTATTATATCGATTTCATTTTGAAAACTAATATGTTTATTAAACTTATTTATTCACTTAATCCGTGTGACTGTTTGTGTTTGCTGAGGGTACAAACGATTTCAAAATGAATTTTAGAACTACTACTATACATAGTGTGTATATATGTATGTATTGTATATAACGCATGTGGTAGTTTTCGAAATGTTTTTAAAACTGTCTATGTGAGTCTCTGTCATGACTCATTCTCGAGTCCATGACCGGCGTACTAGGCGAACAGGCGAACCGTCTATGGGAGCTCGACCCATCTCGCACAAGCCTCAAAGTACAGAACTTCTACCCAAAATCATATTCAAATTAATAATAAAAATCAAATAAAGGTTTGAACATCATTTGATATAACGAAACATATATAATATCAATTGCGGAAATAATTTCAAATTACAAGCATTTGAAATAACAGAGACAATAACAAACACAATAACCCATACCACAGGAACTTGGTATGGAGCGTCTAACAAATGATACAAACGGGGTCTGATCAAAAGGGCACTGGCTGTAACGTCATAATATCTTACTGAGCATCAAATGTCAAAGATCACAGTCCACAAGAATCACCTGTAAGATGATAATAAACAGGGACAAAATAAAGAAAATGAGTCAAACCCAGTAAGGGATAACACTCCAGATCTCCTCATACATGTCTCACAAAGACTGTTTTGAAAACAATTCGAAAATACCACATGCAGATATAGTCAATATATATATATATGTATATATATATTACGTACATAATAGCGATTTAAAAACCATTTCGAAATTGTTCGCAATCACAACAAATAACATGCACGGAATCATTCAGGAACTAAACCAAAATCCTTTCAAGATTTTATTCAAACCTTATCAACGCTAATGTGTTTCCATACAAATCAAAACCTTCCCAGCAAACTTTTTATCTTATCGAAGGTTTCAAAATAAAACCATTTTTAAGGTTATACCAAAAATTCTAGATCAAAAGTAATAGTTCTTTCAAACTATTATCAAAGATTTCAGAAAGAAGCTCAAAAACCTTTCTAGTTTTCTAGAAACTCCAAAGTCAATAGTTTGCCACGTAGACATAACAAAATCCTTTCATATGTAAATTTGAGTCAAAACATATAACACAGATCCGGGACTAAAGCAAGCATGATGTGGACTCTGCCACTAATCACGAGACATGAACAAGCGTGATATAGACTCCACCACCAATCACGAAATGTGTGGACCAGCCATAAATGTGATGAGGACTCGCCTCTATCAATATCAAATCATGTGCCCTCGTCAAGACAACATGGCTACCGATACCCCCGGTAGCTGGGTTGTCTCAATCATTGGTATACCAAAGGATACGTATCCCGTAGTGCAAGTGTTCCGTCTCTAAAACATATACATATAGTATAATTATATCCATAAACAAGTGATCATTCGACTGATTATATCAAAACCAAAGGGGATATATAAGATATAACTTATATATCAAAGTCCAAATCATACATACATATAAGTATGATTTTTCAAAAATCCAAAATATTTATCAGATCCAGAAATGAATTATTCATTTCAAAATTTACAAATCCATAATGGCATTGTATACCGAACAGAGTATACAAAACCGACAAACATTTTACCAAAAACGAGGTTCAGAATTTATTACCAAAACATACCAAAGAAATGTGATATAATCAATTTATATCATTTCTCAAAATAATTCATCTTCCACCGAAGTGCAAAATCTATCAAACAAAGAGTATCATTACTCTTTCCAAAACCAAATAGCTTTCCAAAAACAAATTCAAATCGACCAAGTCCTTATATAGACCAGATTTTAAGATTTTCAATCCTTTAATTAATCCAATTTACATGCTATGGTGATAGCACAACAAAAATATATAGGTAGAAGAGACACAACTTATGTGTCTGAAACTGTCATCCACTCACATAGATGCCGAGTTTCCAAACTCCGAATCGCTGA
>CAODLS010291348.1:0-10723 GCA_948243855.1 Flueggea neowawraea | reverse complement strand
TTTTTTTTCTTTAAATGAATTTTTGTTAATTTTGTAATCAAGAAAATATATTTTATTGTTTTTTTTAAAAAAAATTATGATCAAATTTTTGGATTTTATTGATTAAATAAGTTAATTAGTTTGATTTTGCATTGAAATCTTTGCGTTCAGATACCTTATGAACATAAAATCAATTTTAAAAATATTTAATAAGATCACTTTTATACAATACAGTCTTATATTTAAAGCATTTAAAATTTTATAACATTTAAAACCATTAAAATACTTTAATTTCCTATATTACACCTTGATCAACAAAAATAATTATATCATTAAGATTAAGCATAAATTTTATTATTCGTAAAATAATTTCTTCTCACATAAATTTATTTAGTGGTCATGAGTTTGATTTTTGGCTGTCCTTTTTAATGGGATTGATGAATTATATATTTGCATTCATGGTGTTTTTAAATAAATTGTTCTTTATGGGTCCTAGTTAGATGTGGTAGATGCTAGGGGAATTCTTTGGTTCGTTTTATTTCATATGAAAAATAATAAAACAATCTTTATATTTGTTATAAGAAGACTTCACACCACTTTCCACAAAAAAAAATAAAGAGAGTTTTAAAATTCTCAAAGGGTGGATCACTGAGAATTTGGGATGAAAATGTTGTGAAGAGTCAAAATCAGGTTAATATTTATATAAATTTGATATGGGTTCTTAGGAGCCGATTTTGCTATGGGTTATGAAAAAATTTATCAATTAATATTTAAGATTAAATGTGGGGGTGAATTTCGAAGTCTAGAGTACAACAGAAATATGTAAAACATAAATTATATAAACATTAATAAAACGTACTGAATATAAATGAAAACATAATCATATACATCCAAAATTGTCTTTATCTACAGTAGCTTTATGATATAATTGCCATGAAAATTGTATAGTGAAGTGATTTTATTTGGCATTAAAATTATATAATGAAGTGCATAAAATCTTTAATACAACAAATAACAGAAGTATTGAAAAGCATTAATAATAATAATAAAATCACATAACTCACTTGATAGATTGCAACAATGGGATTCTTGTAAAATTGGTATCTGGATTTCAAAAAGAAAAAAAATTCTTACAATTGAAAATAGCATGTCTGATCAAACTAATGGAAAAAAAATACAAATCATAATTTTCATAGTTAGGGAGGGTTAATACCAAAAACTTCAACAAAACGATTTAAGAAAATATTATATATTACAAACTTATACAAAACAAAAAATCTAAATATCCAATCTGCATATCATCACACACAACACCATAGTATTATATTAACAGAAAATTAAAACTATATTTGTATCCCAAGTTCATTTACCTACATTTACAAATGATCGAGATAACTTTATCACCATGAAGAACTTGGGTTTAATAAAATAAATAGGATTTGAAAATTTGAAAAATGGTTAATACTAACATAATTAAAACATAATTTACCTGGTAGATTGCAACAATGAGGTTGTTGTATTAATCGATGCCTGAATTTTAAGAATTTTTTTTACAATCGAGAGTAACATAATAAGGTGAAAAATAGAAATTATAGTTTTCATACTTACAGAGGGTTGCAATAGGTTTTTGGTACTGTTTTAATTCTATTTATATAGGGGCATTTACAAATTGTATTAGATATCATACATTTGCTTGATTTATTGACTAAATAGTCAGGAAAATAAAACATAAATAGTATTGACAATAATTAAGCAAAACATCCCGCTCGAAACAATAAAGATCTCTCAATCAATATATGATCTGAAATTTTATACCCCTTATTTGATTTTATTTGAAATCTCTATTTGATTACGATATCAGTGGTTAAAAATAGATATAAATCTAATATGCTGATTTACGGTGTGATTTATTCGTATATAACTATAATTTACTGTAGTAATGCTTTTTCTTGCCCGTGATTTATGCTTATTATTGCAAATACCATTTATGGTTATTTATTTGGATTATTCGCAAATCGCTATGCACTACTAGACTCACTTTGTTTCTTTTTTTAATAGGTTCCTAAATAATGATTCAATTCACATTTTGAAAGATTTCATGCTAAACGTATTGATTGTGACATGTGACACTCATTTGATTAACATTTTTGAAAGATCTACACTCATGTTAAATATATTGGTTGTGATAGGTTGCATGTTAATGTCTTGTCAAATGTCATTTAGTTAGATTGATAAATATTATAATATAATAAATGTATTCTCCTTTATATTAATATATAAATATAGATTGGATTTGTATAAAATAATATTATACCCTTTTTTTATCCTGAATTGATAGACTTGCTTTCTGTTTTAGATATCTCAAAATATAGGCCAACTCCTATATTTGTTATTTGCACGTACTTTTTATTTGCACGTTAGATATCTCATTTATCCTTCATAATTTATTATTATTATCATCAATAATTAATGTTAAAATTTAGTTCTGAAACAAAATTGTTTCGTCAAACAAGAAGTTTCTAAAAACAAAGAATTTCATCTGAAAAATTAAATAAACGTATATTTGAAAAATTAAACGGAAAATTTTATTTGTAACTAACTCTAACTATATATTTTTCTTAAATACTTCATTTGTCTAAAATACCTATCAATTTGAGATGAAAGGAGTATATAATCGATCTAAAAGGAGAAAATTGATTAATAATTAAGTAACTGAAATTGAATCAATTTATAAAAATAAGGACCAAATGTATTAATGGCATTGATAAAGAAAAGAAGGTGTTTCAAGTAAGTCTACCTGCCTTCATTAAATCATCTTGAATTCACTTAAATGCAGAATTCAAGAATGACCATTGAATTGAAGCACCAACACCGTTCTTTCTTCTTCACTTCTCCTTCTATCTGTTAAATGCTCTCAACCGACCTCTACTTATCTTCATTTATGTTCATGTCTCTCTCTTTCTGTCGTCAAAAAATTCTGCACAAGATTTAATTTCCTTTGAGAATAAATGTCAGAATCAATTCTTAATCACGAACCAAATTTTTAGTATTAATTAGTTACCTCCATTTAATTTGCTTCTTAGAAAAAAAAATCCAATTCACTCTCGCCTAGTTCAAATTCTGCTGATGACAGAAAAATTCAATTCAATTGCATGGAACTAATTGTGTAAATGAATATTGGACCAACAATACGAGTTAGTAGGTCCAATCGGTACCAAAATTAATGGGACCAAATTAAGTTTCAACGACTTAGATATTCCTCTTTTGAAGCTTGACCATAGCCTAATATATATGTATATGTGTATGGCTTGTGCAAGTCTCAAGTTCATTGTAGATATTTTAAGCTTTAAAGTCTAAATTCATTGCACCAAATGTCAATTCTTTCCAGTAGCATTCGTCTGACTGAGCGTGCTAATTGTGGTGCATAAGGGTTCAAACTGTTGGGTTGAAGAATTTGGGGCATTTCATATATGTTTTTCAAAAGTGAAGAAAATTTAATGATTACGTTGCTCCTGTTTTTGTTTTGAGAAAATTTTAACGTCTAATATTCAACAAAAAAGTGACTTGTTATATGATAGTCATTTCTTTGACTTATAAATTCTTGTTCTATATTAGTTGAACAAAGAAACTTATCAAAAAGATTTTGAACAAAGAAATATGACTTGTTGAAACATTATACGTATATAGCAAGCTAGTCTCTCAAAAAGTGGGAGGTGGAATCAAACGTAGTCACGTTTCAGTTGCCTCACAAAAATTGAAGATTAATGTGAAGTTTTGCTTTTCGGGTACCCTGTACGTATTCTTTTTTTGTTTCGAAACAAGAAATAATTAATTAATTTGATCACCTGAATATATATACTACAACAATGGCACTGATTTTATTTTATTTTAATATTAATAATTTGATCACCTGATGTTGCATATTCGGTGAGAAAAATAGAACAGCACTGAGTTGATTGATTAGAGCCAGAGACCACAAAGGCAAAGTTCTTATGCCCAAAACTTAAACCAGTACTACAATTCCTGGAATTGCTTAAGCTAACAGTATAGAGAGGCCTTACGTTAGATCAAGGATAGATCATACGTTTTCCGAGGTCATTATAGAATCAGCTGATTCAGAGGCAGTGATTCGAGCCAATACCCCCCAAAAATATTAGGTTTAGTGTTCTATATGATTATTGATGATTGTGTTAATTAGCTTTAGCAATGATTTTGTTATGACAGAACACATAAGTAAGCCCCTGAACTTGCATTATTTTTTCTCTTAAACTCTCTAACTTTTTAATCTTTCTAATGAACTCTTAAACTTGTCAATTTCATCATATTAAGGTCAAATCCGTTAAATTTACCACGTCAGCTAACGCCGTTAGAAAAAACTGATGACATGTATTCTAACTTGCATTTTTCCCTATTAAGCCCCTAAACTTCATAATCTTCCTAATAAGCCCTTAAATTTGTCAATTTGAGTAAAAGTATTTTTTGTTTTGTCTATACATCTACTTGATATATTCTTTAATAATTTAGTCACTTAGAATACAAACGAATATGATATGAAATTTATTTTTCAAAATAATATAACTATTATTTTATAATTATAATAATGCAACCATTCTATGAAATTCATATATAATATATAATATATTAAACCACCAAAAAAAGAACTCAAAAACTACCAAAGAATTATAACATATATATAATATACTTTACAAAATGGAATTAAATAATGAATTTCATAGAATAGTTGCATTATTATAATTATAAGATAATAGTTGCATTTGTTTTTGAAAAATAAATTTCATATCACATTCGTTTGTATTCTAAGTGACTAAATTATCAAAGAATATAACAAGTAAATACATAAACGAAACATAAACCACTTTTATTTAAATTGACAAATTTAAGGACTCATCAGAAATATTACGAAATTAGGGGCTTAATGGGGAAAAATGCAAATTGGAATATATGTCATCAGTTTTTTCTAACGGCGTTAGCTGATGTGACAGATTTAACAGATTTGGTCTTAAGAATATGAAATTAACAAGTTTAAGGTCTCATTAAGAAGAATAAGAAGTATAGGAGTTTAACAAAAAAAAATATAAGTTGAAGGGCTTGTTTATGGGTTGGGCAATTTTGTTATTATCATGTTTTATTTCATGAAAGGATAGACGTAAATTAAATTGTCTAGATTTTAACTAGGCAATCCAAAATTTGACTATTTCTTTGTAAAAATAAAAAAAAAATGATTGTTCTATGATGGGACATGTTGCATCATTTTGTTTGTTTTTTTGAATGCTCTTAAGTAGGATTGCCTAGCTTTTTTTTTTCGACAAAAGAAGAGCTGGAGTAGTGACATATTTCTATTGAGTGTGATCATGTATATATTACTCTTCGTTTCGAAATGTTCGTTGCTTGGTAAGATCGTTGACGGACCGTCACCACAACACTCATCAAAAGCCAGGGTCTTGTAGGACTATCCACTGTGCTCTAACATTTGATTCAGACTCGGTGGTGTAAATGACCACAAGTCACTTCTCTTAAACTCGGATCCAGAACCAAGCGAACATGAGACATACTCTCACGCCGCTGGACTACCTTCTGAGAGGTGCAGAATTGCCTAGTTTGAATGATAATTTTTCAGTAAAAAGATTATTCAAGTAAATATTTTGCTTTGTGTGCATGATATTGATAATATTATTATTTCAATGAGTTGTTAGGTCATGGCATTTAGTGGAAAGGAAATTTGTTGTGATTCAATAATTTAGAGGAAATTTAATCCTATTACATATATATAAACAATATTGTAGGAACAATTGTATTTCTTTTAAACTCGAATTCCATCTTTTTCAATCATGAAAAGAAATAGAAGAAAAATTTAAACATTAATTTTTATCAGAGAATCCGAAGGATTTATATCTAACTTGTCATGAAATAGGCCAATTAAGTCTGCTATAAAATTTAAAGTTTGAATCGTAAAAAGATGCCCAACATGCAAAATCGAATAAGAAGTGAGTCAAGCAGCTGCAATAAATTGTGGACCATGAAGTAGATAGCCAATCATCCACATTCCACGAGTATAAATAGCGAATTCACTCTGAAGTTTCTAAGTGAGTGAATCGTACTTCACACTCAAAAGATTTGACTTGAGCATTAGAGGATAGACGAAGAACGAGTTTTTGTACTTTAAATGTGTTTTGGTATGTAGAGTTGAGAAGTAAGACCCTAGTTCGTAATTTAAAAACCTTAATTATCAGGACATCAAGCTGAGAGTACTATGCGGACCAAGAGTTGGGAGCTGAGAAGTTTAGAGTTGATCTAAACCGAGGAGGTTTGAGAGTAAGACTTGGAATTTCGAGATTTTAGCTGCTTAATTGTGAAGACTTGAAAATTTCAAATTCTATATATTTCGATGACACTATAAATTTTATTATTATATTTGAACAACTACTATATTAATCACATGACAATGAATGTAACACAAAACAAAAATAAAATATTGTAAACACATTTACCAATCTTTCAATTGAGGAAAAAAACTCCTTGAGGGTAGCCTATCAGTTAGGGGCGTTGTCTTCAATTCGTGCGGCGAGAGTCTGAGCTCATGAGAGAGCGATATAATCCCGGGTAACCCCGATTATTACGGATCCGTATCACGCACTAGAGTTGAGTTGACTGCACTCTCTAGCTACTAGCCCTCGATGCGGTGCTGCAGTGTCCACACTCGTGCACTTGTCTAAGTTCGTTGTCGGTATCAGCTATAGCTCTAAAACACTCTGCAATATGAAAAAAGTTGTATAATAACGCCCAACAAAAATATGCTATTAGTGGCCACCTCCGCTCAATTTTCATTGGCAAAAAAAGAGGAAAAAATAAAAACAATGGAAATTAAGAAGGGACGATAATAGTTGCTCTGCAAGTACACATTCTAGTCTAGTACGATAGGACCTGGCAAAAGAAACTCATCTATCCGCGGATCAACTGATTCACATAATCAAGCATTTATGTTTGGATGAAGCAATAAAGTGCAGTAGGGTCGTCTTTGGGTGTACGGCTTCAATATTGTGGGTCCCTTCTTCTTGTGCAAACTAAAAACTCTCTAGTACCATCGCAGATCCATTGAAACAGTAGTTCCATGGACAGTTTGCAGTCACGATTGCATCTTTATTTTCATTTAAAGAGTGCGGTTATGTCTTCGTATGCATGCCATGAATTGAAGCCACCTCCCAAATTTTTTAGGTTGTTTATTTGGACTATATTATGTGGTTTTGAACCTTAACATTTACCTTATTTAATGTAAGCTCGATGTAGAAAATAACTCTTGTTGATATTTGCAGCTATGAAGACATTAATGCTGTACGTGAATGATTTTTGGATTCAGCAAACATTGGACCACAGAACTTTGTAAGATTCATGAATTGTATATGTTCATAAATGTGGCCCTGTTAATGAAGGTAATTTATTGAGAATTGCATTTTAGTACGCAAGAAAGAACCAACTTAGCTAACATGTATTATTCAATGATTCAATTATAAAGTTTTCTTTTCCATGGTAAAAGGTTTAAGGTGAGATCACAAGCTTCGTAGGAAAATTGTAAGAAGTAAAATACTTTCTCAATTATTAGGGCATAATAAATGGCCTCAGTAATTGGCTAAATCTATTTGTCAATCTAAGAATTAATAGTTGACGACTCTATCTCCATGTGGTGCATATATATTTCATTTATACTGCCACTCAGCTTGGTTGGTGAAAGAAAGTAGTCCACATGGATAAAGTTCTTCAAGTACTTGTTATTCATCAGATGTTGTAGTTTTTTTTTTCTTGATAAATGAATAAGATGTTTTGGGTTTTTTTTTTTAAATTATGGAATAAGATTTTTTTATTATGGAGCCACATGACTTGGTCTAGTGGTAGACAAAGCATGCCTAAGAGTTAATCTTTTAATGCTCATTTTGGGTGGAAAAGAGTTTGAGTAGCATAGAAAAATGTCTCTAATGAGACTCTCATGTATTAAAAAAATACTTTTTATATCTATAATTGTATTTAAGAAAATTGAAAGTGTTTTTCAAAAGTCGCACAAAATTTTAGAAAGAGTTTTATTCTATTCCTCCAACCCAAGATATTGTCGATAAAACTGTCCACTCTTATCTTCAAAGTGTATATATATATAAGGGACGGGGCTAACTTCCCCGAGATTTTTTTTGTAACAGAGAAACCTTGATTTGGCGGTCATTCGAGCAACACACCAAACCCAGTCAACCCTCAGGAAAGTTAGTCCCGTCCCAACCCAAAGGTTTTCCACTTATTCTAGGTTTATTGGGCGGCCCAACATCACAGGCATGCAGGTCCATGAGTGGAGAGAGGCGTTGTCCAAATCGACGGCCCTAAGAGCATCACACCGACTCGAACCTGTGCCTCGCTTGCACCATTCGTGCTCCACTACTGCCCACGCTACCCGAGCTGGGTATCTTCAAAGTATATTTTAACTAGTAACTCATTATTTTTTTTAAATGAACTAACTAATTAATATTTCATTAATTAATATATGAAATGAAAAGAGATTAAAAATGTTCTCATATTATATCCATCAATCAGAATTATGTTCCAAAAGATCTCCAAGGGCTATAGCCTACAGTTCTGATGATTATCATTAAAGAGTCCCACAAAAAGAGATTACGTTGGTTTAAATATGAAATCGACATTTTCTGCTCTTCTGTCGTCCTGACCATTATAACTTAGAACCGTATTATTAAAGCTAATTAGTTCACTATGCTAACTAACTGAAAGATCACAAATACCCACTTCAATTTCTTGCTAAATTACTGGTTGAATAAATTATAAACCGCAATGAGGGCAAGAAATTTCAAAGTTAATTAGGCTTCAAGAATCTCCCAAATTGAAGTATACTAAATATATTTATCATTTAAGAATACTTCATGTGATTGACTGTATAAGCGTTTGTTCTGAATTTCGTGGTTTGATTATTTTTGTGAAAGAACAAAACTAAAAATTGTCATGACTATATTGTTATTAAGTTATTAACGGATTTCCAACGTACGGAATGAATCAATGGTATGAACTCTACTAAGAGAAATGGTGTTAAGAGAGCGAGTGGAGTTAGGTGTGAATTGGTTGGACTTAAATTAATTCTGCAGTCTCGGGTTTCCATAGTTGTTGGTTTTTGGTAACTATCATTTTTAAGCTTTCTTCCTCTGTACTTCTTTTGAAAATGAAGGCTTTGGAGGGAGAGGACACACAAACATAAATGGTATTGCAATATAAAAGTCCAATTTGACGAGCCAACCTTGTTATTAATGATATCAACATCTTATAGAGCATATACTTGGAAACTTAATATGATAAGACCACCGACTTTTCTCTTTGAACAAATTTAAAAGATTTTTCTTCGAAAACATTTTTTCACTTTTTTATTGACATGATGATGACATTAGGTTGCCTAACTGCTCTGCTCGCAAACTTTAGCATACTGAACATATTATGATGTAAAAAGAATGTGATACATTTTCATTTTACTATCATAATTATACAATGTCATCTTCTTTTTGAAAAATTAATTTTCTTCAGTATATCATTTTACTTGTTTCCATTAAAAATCAAATTCTCAACTTCTTAATATTAAAATAAATTCTAGTGCCAATAAGCTACAAGCCCTAAATTTTTTAAAAATTAAACTGTTCATTAGAAAAGGTCAAAAAAATTGCGAACATATGTTTTTTTTGTAAAAGTACGTTTTTTCTAATTTGCCAGATACTTTTTTTTGCTTAGTTTCGATTTATTTTAAGTTATCTTTGTATATCTTTTGTTCAGTTATGCTCTATATTATATTTTGAGAAAAAAATAGGACCATGTGGTTCAGTTATTTCCACTTTTCTGGTATTTGTATAAGAATACTTTTTGTCGGGTATTTGTATTATATAAGTCTTTTGTTATGTTTCTTTGGTTTAGCAATGAAAGTTGGTGAAAATTACACCACACAGCCCATCCGAAAATAAGAGACTGAAATGAACCCAGCCTTTTCTGAAGCATTAGCAAATTGCAACCTCCAGTGAAACATTTTATGAACATAGCCGCACGGGAACGCGTTTTGTACTAGTAGTCATGATGAAAAGAAGGAAACAATTGATGGCATCTCATCTAGTTTTCTGCAAAATTAATAACTTGATGATTCTCGGACAAAGCAGTGCCGCTCCCAATATTTTCGGCAATTTTGGCAGCGAAACCACTGATCAAAGTGCGGCAAGAATTTCTCCAGAAATGCTGGCATTATCGTTACTCCTCCTGTAAATGTAATATTGTAACAATCTTATTATCTCTCGTGTTCGTCTATGTTTCTTATTGTTGACGCGGGTTTATCCGGACTAAGGAATGTTGAAAATACGAGTAGCGCCTCAAGACAAGACTAAGATGCGCTTTCGATAGCATTAATTCTCATAAATAAGACGGTAACAAAAACCTGAGGCATGAGACTCAAGGCAAAGGCGTGCTTTTAATAACAACGTTCAATTGCACTCAGAACAGAATGAATTTTTGACATCATAACCAAATAAAAGGCCAGCTGAAGTAGCCACAATACATGTGAGAATTACTGACACTGTTATCTTCCCATTATACTCCTTCACGGGTTCCAAAAATCCTTCTGTAACCATTATGTCCTGTCTCCGTTTCCTTCCTTAAATTTCCTTTTTGGATAGTAAGGAAAATTCATTTCACAGTTCATGGGCGATAAATG
>CAODLS010291282.1:0-11320 GCA_948243855.1 Flueggea neowawraea | reverse complement strand
ATCACTCTCACTATCACTCCTCTACATGATTCATGACATATCCAATCATAGCCTTTATTGTTACCCTATTACGGATAACGTTTGACTAAGTCAAAACATGCGATTCCTCATGTAGGAGTTGATAGTGAGTTTCAGTCAGAGGACTCAAACATGACCACTGTATGAAAGCTACTTTGTGACAATGATCCATGAAGTGCTTTCATACGGGCCAGTCCAATACATGTTCTCCAATATGCATCTATGTTCTAAGTTGATATCTCATATCCATAATCAGTAAAACGTGATTATCCACTTAGCAACATACTAATCTTTAATTCATTACCATTCCCATGATAATAATCGATTAGGGACATTTAGAATAATATTCCTTTTATCTCTATGGTTTTACTATCAAGTCACGTACTTGATGGCACAAAGAAAGAATAAACTATTCATGGAGTTTTATCTTCACAAAAAAAGATAATATTTCATAGAAATGAAATGCCTCTTTATTAAATAATTGAATGACAATGCACATTAATGATTGGACTAGGGCACAATTCTAACAGTATATATATTGCACCATTATTATAATGTTTGATATATGTTGGGTTCCTCAATGAGTTGCGACTCATATAAAGCACAAATTTTTTTCTAAGTATCAGCAGGTTAGCTTTTGAGCTGATTTACAGGCTTATACATAAAGCGACACAATAGAGGTTGGGATGTTGCGATCGCTTTCTTTTTTCCTGACCACGTGTGCAGATAGGGTTTTAAGGATGACATATTCATTGTGCATCACATAGTACTTTTGTTTACCAAATTTTTCTTGTACTATATGACGTATTTTATGTTTACAAGTTTAGTTTTATTTGTGAACATCTTGTTGTGACTTTTTTGCTAGTTTTATATTGAAGAACTTGTTGTAAATTCATTTGTATATATATATATATATATAAGTATTGTTATATGCCATGGATCATATGAGTGTGTATTATATTAGTATGGGCATTACATTGATTGGTATTAGAGCATGAATTAGGTCTTAAATGGGCAATCATGCATGCATAACATTTGAATTGCATAACCTTTGTGGTATTTGACATAACATTTTCATATGTGGGATCATGGTATGAGAAACTCACAGGAGAGAGATGATCGTCTTCTTGCAAGTGCACAAGAGTCAATGCAGTTTTAAACCTTCAAAGAATCCTCGGGTCTTAAATCACAAGGAACAAGAATTAATTGTGACCAAAAGTATAAGCAAAGTAAAATAAAAACATGATTTGATTTTTGAGAATTTTGGTTGATTAAAATAAAATTACATGCAAATAAAAGAAAACTAGAGTTTCAAATATAAGTTCAATATCAGAAATTCGTTGGGGACTTCAAGATTTCAGTTACGATTCTAATCTCACTAAGTTACGATTCTAATCTCACTAAGTTAATAAATTGGGTTTGCAAGGATTAGGTGTTCTCACCACTTCTCTAGTCTAAAGCCTCTCTCAAGGTCATTAGCCCATCTCTATATCTATTAAGATGGTCCTCTCGGCCTCACTTAATCACATTAGAGACAATGAACACCTTAGGACTGTCATAAAACACTTTGTGGGCATTGAATATTTCTATCGTAACACTCATAAATCCATTGCTTGTAACCTCTCCCAACCTTCATCTCTCGATTCTTCACTTAGGTTTGTTAGAACTATAATCTAGGTGGTCAATCTAAGTTACAATCATTCAAACAAGTTAACAAACCAATCACAAGGAAACCGATAAAACCAATAAACAAAGAACATAACCCAAGCATTAACTTAGCAAAATCATCCTCCTAACCTACATCTCTACACCCCAACTAAGAAAATTAAGTACTGATGATAAAAACAAACATCATAGTATTAATAACCATTGAAAACAACATTAAAAAACCAAATACAAAAGAGAAATAGACAAAGGAAACTAACCCTAAGAACCTTGATTATTGATTCCCAAAAAGGAAAATTTGGATGATTTATTTCTCTTTTTGCTTTCCTCAAATCTACTTTCAAAAGTAAAGAAAACCTAAAAATGTTCTTGACAAAGAGAATGAAAAATAAATGATGATGCAAAAGTCCCCCAAAATGGGTAAAGAGAGGGTTTAAATATTCCTTGTCCAAGTCATAAAACCCTACACTTAATGTCCCAAAAATTCCCTTTGGTCCCCTCTTAACAGAGTTATCTCACGGCCTTCTCTCTCTTCACTTCCCGCGTGTCACGGCCGTGCAGGTTTGAGTGGTACAGTTGTTCAAAAATTTTTCTTCGGCAGGGGTGTCGAACGTCTCATATGGAACAGTCGTTAGGTATGAATGGCACTGTTGTCCATGGTCACGAGCGTGCAGGTTTATGTCGTATGGCTGTGCAAAATCTCTGGTTCGAGCCCTCCAATTTTTTCTCCTTGTCATGGTCATGCAAGATGCAATGGCAAGGTCATGCCAAGCCTTCTTTCTTGGTGTCCTTCATTTTATTCATTCTTTCTTAAGTGTACTTGAGGTCCTTTTGACTTTGAATCATTTCTCCACTTTTTCCACTCTTTTTCCTCAAGTTAGCTCATCCTACAAATATCATAAACATATCATAAATTTCCACATAAAAGCATAGTTTGTAGGATGAAAATAACCACACTATTGCTTGATTAATTGTGTAAATTTGGGATTGTCAAGAGAGATCGAGATAGAGATGTACATGTATTACATCAAAATAATTGTACATGTATCCGGTTGACGCATCTCATACACCATATGTTGATAGAGATAGAGATGTACATGTATTACATCAAAATAATTCAACACCCACAATTCAAGAACCACGAATGTCAGGTGTTCCTTTCAACAGGGGTAGAGGCTAAGCTAGGACTTTTTCCACTGGACCTACAAGAGGTTCTAAGGAATCAGTAGCTCAGAGCTCACAATCTCAAGCTCCGACACAGGTATTTGCCTTTTCTCAATGAGAGACTGTGGCAGCACCGGAGGTTGTATCAATTAAACTTCTTGTTTCTGATTACAAGGCATATGCATTAACTGATCCTAGATCCATGCATTCCTTTATTTCACAGTGTTTTGTGTCTTATTTGCATACACGCCTTGAACCTTTAGGATTTGAGTTGAGCGTTACTATACCTTTGAGAGACATGATTATTGTGAATAGTGTGTATCAAGACTGTGTGATTCAACTTGAAATAATGAGACTGCATGCAGATTTGATATTAATGTCATTTATTGACTTTGATATTCTGTTGGGTATGCATTAGCTGCTATTTTTAATTGATTTATTAAAGAAGTTGTATTTAAGTTCTGAGATCAGCAGAAAATTTTATTTCATTGTGAACGGAAGATCATTCTAGCATGTTTGATATCAGCTGTTCATGCTTCTAAATGGATCAAGAGTGGATGTCAAGCATATCTTGCTCATATGGTTGACACTAGAATTTCAGAGGTAAAGCTTCCAAACATGCTGATAGTAAATGAGTTATTTGTTGTTTTTTCAGATAATTTGCCAGGGTTGCCACCAGAAAGAGATAGAGAGTTCAACATTGAGCTTTTACCAGGGTTAGCTCCTATTTCCATATCAACATATATAATGGCACCGCTCGAATTGAAGGAGTTAAAGACTCAGTTGCAAGAACTACTTGAGAAAGGATTTATTCGACCTAGTGTATCATCTTGGGTAGCAGCGATGTTGTTTGTTACAAATAAAGATGGTACCTTGAGGTTGTGTATAAATTACCGCAGGTAAACATGATTATAGTGGTATCTACTACCATGTATAGACGATTTGTTTGATGAATTACAGGGCGCACATGCGTTCAGCAAGATTGATTTGAGATTTGACTACCATCAGCTCAAGATGGCAGAGGTAGATATTTGGAAAACAGTATTTAGGAAGAGGTACGACCATTATGAATTTATTGTTATGCCATTTAGTTTGACAAATGCATATGTTGTCTTTGTGGGTTTAATGAACAAAGTGTTCAGGCCTTATCTTGATAAGTTCGTTATTGTATTTTTTGATGATATTTTGATTTACTCGAGAAATAAATCAGAGCACGACTAGCATTTGAGAATTGTATTGCAGACATTGAGGGAGAAACAATTGTATGCCAAATTTAGCAAAAGCATGTTCTGGTTGGATTAGGTAGTTTGTCTTGATCACGTTGTATCGGCGAAAGGCATAAAGGTGGATCCTAAGAAGATTGAGCCCGTCGTTAAATGGGAACCTCCGAGGAATGTTACCAAAGTTAAAAGTTTCTTTGGAATGGCTGGTTGTTATCGATGATTTGTAGAGATCTTATCTATCATTTCTACACCATTAACTATTCTTCATCTTCTAAAAGAATAGTTTTTACGAACAAAGCTTCGAAGAATTAAAAGCCCGATTGACAAAAGCTCCAGTACTTACGAATCCTAATGGTACTGGTGGATTTGTGATTTACAGTGATGTATCTCATCAAGGTTGGGGTTGCGTTCTAATGCAACATGGTAGAGTAATTTTCTATGCTTCGAGACAGTTAAGGCCATATGAGGTTACATATCCTACTTATGACTTAGAGTTAGAGGATGTTGTCTTAGCTTTAAAGAGTTGGCATCATTATTTACACAGTGAGACTTTTTAGATATTCGTCGATCACAAAAGTTTGAAGTATTTGATGAGCCAAAAGGAATTGAATATAAGACGATGAAGGTGGTTATATTTGTTGAAAGATTATGATTTCACTATCAAGTACCATATGAGAAAAGCAAATTTTGGAACTGATGCCTTGAGCCAAAAAACTAGTAGTAGCAGTGTGGCCTCCTTAAATTTACATATTTTACATTATTTACTTGAGTTGAGAGCTATGGATGTTGAGCTTGATATGCATATTAGTGGTGTTTTATTTGCTACTATTAAAATTAGACATGTGTTGCATGAAAGGATTTGAAATTTACAGACTCGAGATCATTTGATTGTTGAAATTATAGACAAGGTGAAACCAGGCAAGAGTGTTGAATTTGTGATTCAACCTGATGGAACTTTGATGATTGGACATAGACTTTATGTACCAGATGCTGAAAATCTTAGCAAGAAATTATGGAAGAAGCACATTGCACGTCATATGCTATGCACCCTGGATCTACCAAAATGTATTTGACATTGAAGACTCAATTTTGGTGGCCAAAAATGAAGAAAGATATTGCTAAGTTTGTTCCTAAATGCCTCACTTGTCAACGAATAAAAATTGAACATCAACCACTAGTAGGTACGTTACAATCATTACATATTCCAGAATGGAAATGGGAGAGAATTACAATGGATTTTTTATTGGATTACCGAAGACCGCAAGGAAGAATGATGTTATTTGGGTAGTTGTGAATCAGTTAACCAAGGCAGCTTATTTCTGGCATATTAGATGGGGATGCATGCTTGAGCAATTAGCTAAGAAGTACATTGATGAGATTGTCAGATTACATGGCATACTAGTATCCATTGTGTCGAATAGAGATCCACAATTTACTTCTCAATTTTGGGAGAGTTTACAAAAGGCTCTTCGTACTAAAATTCACTTTAGTTCTGCAATTCATCCACAAATAGATGGACAATCAGAGAGTACTATCAAGACGTTAGAGGATACGCTTTTGGCTTGTGAACTTGAATTCCAAGGTTCGTAGGATCAATATAGTGCGTTGATGGAATTTGCTTACAATAATCATTACCATAGTAGTGTTGGTATGGCGTCATACGAAGCATTATATGGCGGCAAATACAAATGTTCATTGTATTTAGACGAAGAAGGTATGGGAGTATTAGACGGTTCGGAATTGATACAGGAAATCGTGGACAATAAGAAAATAGTTAGGGGTCGAATTAAAGCTGCCCAAGATAGACAAAAGAGTTACACGGACCAACACCATATGGAGATGACGCACGAAGTTTGTGAAAAGGTATTTCTATGAGTTTCACCTTGGAAAGGGGTAGTCAGATTTGGCAAGAAAGGAAAATTGAGTTGACGATACATTGGTCCTTATGACATACTTGAGCGAATCAGTCTAGTCACTTATCTCTTAGCTTTGCCACTGGAGTTATCAGGGATTCATGATGTTTTACATGTTAGCATTCTTCAACGGTATGATTAGATCCTTCCATATGCTTCAGAATGAACTGGTAGAGATTAAAGAGAATCTGAAAAAAATTTGAGGAACTGGTACAAATACTTGATTACAAGATCAAATAGTTGCAGAAACAATCCATTCCATTAGTTAAAGTGCGGTTGAGGAACCATTCGAAAAAAGAAGCTACATAGGAAACATAAGAGAACATAAGAAGATCATATTCGTATTTGTTCTCGAATTTAGGTACTGAATTTTGAGACAAAATTCTTCAAGGAAGGTAGAATCATCACAACCATGACCAACATTGCATTTACATGAGCATGTATCGCAAATGATATGCATAGTATGTGCACTGATCTGGCATTGATACGTCTTAGTCCCATTTGTCGAAATGGTTTGAGATTATTTTAGAAAAGGTTACAAGGGTGATCAAGGGTTTATCAGTAGGATAGGGTTCAAAAATCAAAAAAAAATTATGAAAGAGAGGTAAATCGGTGATTTCATAATTATATCTAGATAAATGTATAAATAGGTATTATTATCCTACCTTTAAAATTCTGCAGTTTTAGGCCTGATTTGGTGTCAAAAACATAAGAAAAGAGAGTTGATAAGAAGAAGAAAAGTGAAGGTTTCTGATTGGTGCTTAGTATAAACTTGATAAAATTAGAAACTAAGCAATTAGGACACATTTGTTTTGTGCCCAAGTCAAAAAAGTGAGCAAAAAAATAGTAGGGAAAAGGGAGAGAAAAGAGAAGAAGAACATATTTGGTTAGGAAATTCAATAGGAAAGTTAGAAATCGTTAATTTTGTATCTACTGGATCTTAGGATCTAAGTAAGTGATTTTGTTCTTTTTTATCAGTTTAATTTTCCTTATAACATGTATTTAGATGTCTGAATTTTGAGTGAATGGACTGGAGTACGATTTAAGCATAAACTCATATGAATTGGAAAATGGGTTTGATGCACTTATAGATGGATTTGGTCAAACTATAAAACATGAAAGTTTTTTATTGACATGTCTAGTATATATTTGTAAATTTTCATAGGCTATATACGAGTATAACATATTGTGGATGTGAATAAATATTAACAGGTTTAATCTAGCGGAAGTTGTAGTTTGATATTATGCATAGACCTAATTTGAGAGATGTATAGTCTAATTTCTGGTATAATTAAACATTTATATGTTTTTGATATGTGGTTGAAATTTGAGAATATAACGACTTCATTTGGTTGTCGACGGGAGAGGATACGCAAACTAGATAGAATGTGTAAAAAGTTGCATTTCATCAACTGTCGTTGAATATTAGACTCCTATAACAGTGGTCTAAAACATATGGTCATGTATTAATTCACATCAAATTGCATGTATAAATACATATTAGAAGTGTCAACATTGGAACATGCATCATTCGAGCATCACGTGCACATGTTGGTGCATAAGCATTATGTATTGAAAGGAAATTATGTGATTATGTGTATTAGGTGGAAAGGGCTACCGAGAGGCTCCAGAGGTTAGCTAAAGGACTCCAACTTGTTTTGTCTTGTGAGTGAACCCATTACGTGTCTTACATGCTATATTTGTATATTGACTTATGTATTGTTATTGCTAAGCTTATTTCTAAATACATGGTATTATTGGTATTGGCTATTGTATATGATCTAATTATGTGCTATTGGTGAACTCTTATATGTTAAGTGTGGGAATATTGTTGATGATGCACAAAACATAATGCATAAGTTATTAGAAATGTTAAGTTTCATTATGTATGTGGTATGTATTTGATTTCATATGGTTTAAAGGAATGGTATGGCCAATGTGTTCAGGTATATGCAATTCTATTGGAAATATTGGTTATATAAGAAACTAGATGGAACTATGTGCAAGACGCAACTAAAACTCGTATGAGCTACGTTTATAATTCATTCTGTTATATTGGACTGACCAGTGATTTATTTGATTAGACCTATGGGTCACTTCTATCGGATATTGGGAAGACCTTCGGGTCAATTATATTGATAGTTGAAAGATCCTTGAGATCTATATATTGGAAACTCGGGGCAATACTTGACATATTGGGTCATTACCGAATGAAACGGACTTGCATTGCATAGGTATTGTATTTGGATAATTTGTTATCTATTGGATTGATTTTATGTATATATTGTACCATTATTATAATGTTTGATATATGTTGGGTTTCTCATTGAATTGCGACTCATATAAAGCGCAAAATTTTTCCTAAGTATCAGCAGGTCAGCTTTTGAGCCGATTTGCAGGCTTGTACATAGAGCAACATGATAGAGGTCAGGATGTTGCGATCACTCTCTCTCTCCTTACCACGTGTGCATATAGGGTTTTAAGGATGAGATCTCCATTGCTTATCACGTAGAACTTTTGTTTACCAAATTTGGCTTGTACTATATGACATATTTTATGTTTACAAATTTAGTTTTATTTGCGAACATTTTGTTGTGACTCTTTTGCTAGTTTTATATTGAAGAACTTATTGTAATTTCATTTGTATATATAAATATTGTTTTATGCCATAGATCATACGAGTGTGTATTATATGAGTATGGGTGTTACAGAAACTTTGAATCAATTCCTATCAAGCTTTTCCTAATAACTATTAAAACATATTTTTTTAAATTCACGCAAATAAGATTTAGTTTTCTCGGTTTTTTATTTTTTACAAGCAATTTAGTTGTTTTTCTCAGCAGAGTTAGAAACGAATGTTTCATGTATAGTGTTCCTAACAAGGGGAACAAAAATTTAGAGGACCGTGTTTAATTCCCTCGCATGTGTAAAATACAGCAGATTTATAATTATTACATTAATTATATGGACGATCTGAAAACAACATGAAATACCAAAGTATCACTTGTTTTAGAAAACGATTCTCGTATTATTATTGTAATGAAAACTAGGGGAAAAAAATAGTCCAATCCATTTTAGGCTGGAAAAGACAATAAGATAAGCACTATTTGGCCTTAGAAGAATATTAGAAAAGAAAACGACAGGGAGAAAAAATCAAAATCAGAATATAAACTGACCTTAAATTAGATACCTTTCTTCATTATTTTAACTGTAAGATCTAGAGAAAAACAGAGCTGAATCCATACGAGTTGACATCAGATCAAGATAATATAAAATGAAAGAAAAAGATCAGTACAAGAAAGAAGAATCATTGTATCAAGAAAAGAAAAAGAAAAATCACCAAACTAGATCTCTGACTCAAGACTAGCTAGTTCTATATGCATCTGCAATATTAACCATTTTCTCCACAACTCAATTTGGATACATAAGAACCAGAAAAGGAATAGACTTTTATGGTGAGAAGTTACCTGTAGTGGAGCTACTGATTATCCAATCTTTGGAGAATCATACAAATATACATACATGATCAGACACAAGGGTAATTCTTTTCTTTTACAAACAACAGGTATCTTTGTTCGTTTTAACTATATAAGACTACTCTTATTTGGAATTTAGTCACAGTCAAAACTCTTCACATACACAATATCTGTGAGACATATATAAGAGAGAGAGAAGCATACAAGAGTGATATTGATTCGGCTCGTCTGTTTGACCCATGCGATGCCATGGTAGAGAGATGAGCTGAACCAATATCACGCCTTGTCTACTTCTCCTGAAATAATTTACTTCATTTGAGCCCTTGCCCTTCTTACTTCAATGCATAATGAGATGTAGCAACTTTCCACATATATATAGGAGTTTATAAGACTGTTTTTTTCCTTTTTAAAGAAAAATTTTAATTTTCTTCAGATAAGGTACGGATACTATAATTATTGAAGAATATATTTATTTGTCTATCACGAAGACGAGTTTTCAAGAATCCCACTAACGATCTCTTTCTTTGTGTCAAATTAAAATTTTTGGCAAAGTAATTAGGAATCGGTCTTCATTATTGCCACGTGAGGTGGTGTCTTATATATGCCTATGTCAATTTTAGTACTCAAATTAAAATATATATTAAGTCTAATTAATAAATTATTAAATTTTGTTTCTTTAACACACAAATTTTTATAATTATGCTGCCACGACCCGATTCTGGACTCGTGACCGGCATACGAGGCGGACCGTCTATGGAAACCCGACCCATCTCGCACAAGCCTAAAAAACATAACTAAACCATAATATTGAAAACGGTACTAAAATCATTTTTGATAAGTAGTAAGTAGAAATTGAAATATTGTTTGAAACATAAGTTTAAACAATAATAACAATATATCTGATAAATAATAAATCTTGATTAACTACCAAATAAGTTTTCAAAATATACACCCATAATCTAACCGGTTTGGAGCTACTAACAAAATAAATAACTAGGTCCGTACAAAAGGGCACGGACTACAACTGCAGAAAGCCTCACCAGGTGTTGAATGCTAATAAGCCACGATCAACCAAAATCACATGCAATAACGAGTATAGGAGCATAGACAGAAAAGAAAGGGGTAAGAACCCTAGTGAGGAAACGACACTCCAAATATCCTGGTACGTGCCTCACAAAGACTGTTTTGAAAACGATTTGAAAACGTCACATGCAGGTCTAAGAGTACATACGTATACACGCTATATACGAATCCATAGTTTTCGAAATTCATTTTGAAATGTTTTGCACCCAAAGCAAATAGCGCATAGTCATGCAGATTTGCTAAATATTTATTTCAAATAAAATATTTAGTTTTCAAAATATGAAATAGCCAAAATATTTCTCTTTCAAAAACATTTACCAAAATTCATATTTGTTTTTCCCAAAACTGATTACAGGTTATAATATTTTTCAAAATATATATTTGAAGAGAAATTTTCGAAATACTTCAGGAAGGTGTATCCAAAAATTCATGTATAAATACAAGTGCGCTATTTAGATAATAGCTATTAAAAACCATTTCAAAAACGGCTGCAATACTATCGGTAACAATAACATAATACTTTTCAATACACTCGCAATATAGATAATCGCGATCGAAAACTATTTCAATAACGGTTACAATAATATCAGCAACAATAACATAATATCGATGATAGGGGACCAATAACAATAACAGTGATGATTGTGGACTCCGCCACAGTCGATATCAAATCATGTGTTGGATCAGAACACATGGCTACAGGCAACCCTGGTAGCTGGGCTTATCATAGCGTTGGTATACCAAAGGTTACGTTTATCCCTGTAACAAAAGTGTCCCC
>CAODLS010291181.1:0-22323 GCA_948243855.1 Flueggea neowawraea | reverse complement strand
CTAATATTATGCATTAGCGTGTATATATATATATGTATATACTTATAGCCGCATGTGGTAGTTTTGAAATGTTTTCAAAACAGTTTTTGTGAGGCCTGGAGCCGATCTGGAGTGTCTTTTCCTCACTAGGGATTCTTACCCCTTTTTATCTGTTTCTTGTCTACTCTCCATTATCTATTTCTCAGGTTCACATTTTGGTATTCGGTAACCGTCCGACATCTTGGACCTAGTGAGGTATTCCCTTTGATAGTGAGTGCCTTATTGTTTCGGGCTCGTTTTGTTTATGTTAGAGCTTCACATCGAGTTGTTGTTGAGTTACTGGGTCTTATTTTGACTTTTGGACTTACATTTGATTTTTCTATATTTCTGTAGTCACTGATATTATGATTTATTTTAGTATAACTTATATTTTGTATATTCATTTGTTTTCAGTATTTAATGTTTTATACTTGCTAAATGGTTTTATAACGGTTTTATTAAATAAGTTGGGTAGGATGTCTGATCTCTGATATTTGTGAGAGTTGGGCCGAAATTCTATAGACGGTTTTCCTCGTACGCCAGTCACGGTCCGACTTTGGGTTGTGACAAAAATAATATTTTTATGTTATATCTTTTGTTTTAGTTTGTTTTAAAATCTGTGGAAATAAGATGTATTTGAATATTTTATTAGTATTCAAGGGATTTATGAAGATAAGAAGGAAAATTAGAAAGCCATAGAGGAAATGGAGATAGGGGTTTTCATATCTAACTTGGTCTAAGTTTTTCATTAACACCTGAAGTTTTATACTTCAAGGATACAAAAAGACAAACTATTGGCAAAAAAAAAAAGACAAACTATGACTGGGGAATTGTTCACCCCTCTATTCAAGGAAATTCAGACTTGAGGCAGTCGCTAATGCATCATCTTAGAGAGTGAATAATGTTTCTTTATATTTGGAGAGGTATTGTAACATTCTTTAAAATTTGTGTTTGATTTATTAATAAAATATTAAAAAAAGAATTAAGTAATAAATATTGTAAAATAAGTTCAAATTTCAAGGTAAATTAATTGAATTAAATAAAATATAATAAAGAAGATTGAAGAAGAAGTTGCTGGGATGCTCTAAACCTCAGTCAAAATTCTGACAAATATCAAACAATTCTTATAGAAGCTTCCTGCTCTTTTATTTTCTCGCAACAATGCTTGGAGTAACGAACTTGCTACTTGAAGCTAGGGTTGGGTATGGGGCGGGTTGGGCCGGACCACCCTCTAAAATTTCAGCCTGGTTGGCCTGATTGAGTTGGGTCAGATCCGGTTGATCGGAGTGAAGGTCATGCCCAAACTGCCATATAAGAGGGCGGGTCGGGCCTAGCCGCCAGCCTTTTTAAAATAAAATATTATATAAATTCTATATATTATAAAATATTAAAATTCTATATTTTTTTTATCAAAATATAATTCGACATATATTTTATTATATAAATTATACTTTAATATTTCCAAGGGGTTGTGTCTGATTGTACTCACCTAATGTTTACAAGTGGACGTTCTAGGTTCTTAGTGAATGTAAGGAGTAAAATAATTGATTTGAATTTTATTCACCACTTTACCTTTTAATATATATATATATATATATATATATATATATAAATTATACTTTAATAAATACTAAACAACTCTTAAATTTATAATTGACATTATTTTTTTTAATTTATAACACATAACACATCAAATTAAAATTAATATACTATATATTATATATTGTTGTTGCCTCGAAAAATGAACAACAATAATGAAGAAACTTTGAACAACTAAAACACTTGGAAATCGTGAACATCGCCTCCTCAATATCTAAAAACACAGAATACGATGAGGTCGGGATGCTCCCCAAGGGAGTCTTTGACGCTCAAGTCAGTAGCTATTTCAGCAGAGTAATGGTGTAAGTAGAGAGTAGAGTCTCCTTCTCGCTCTGCCTCACGCTTAACAAGTACGTAGCGTCCTTCTTGCGCTTGTTGTTAATGGTGAAGGCGTTGATGAACTCGGTCCTTAACTGATCAAAACAAGAAAGAGGTGCCTCATTCAGTCCGTTGAACCATGACTGAGCATGATCCTTTAGCGTGATTGGAAACGCACGACACATGATGGCGTCTTCCCATCCATGAAGCATCATGATGGCTTCATAGTTCTGAATATGCTCGTGTAGGTCCTCTTTTTTTGAGAAAGTCAGCAATGATGGCATCTTGAACTTTGGGGGAAGAGGTTTTCCTATTTCCTTTTTAATGAGTAGAGCTTTTGTTTTTTGCTGCTCCTCCTCCACAGGAACCAGCTTCTTCTTCTTGAAGGCTTCTTCGATCATTTTCCTCACATTTGCCGCTTCTCGAACACTCATCGAAGATTGGGGCTCTACTTCAACCTTCCTCGGAGGAACCCTAGGCTCTCTTCTACACGTACTTTCCACAATCTCATAGTATTTTTCTCTCCCAGCCTCGATCATGTATAGGAATAGAAACATCGTGGCACTTATGGTGAGGTGGAGGATTCACTTGTTCAGGCACTTGTGTGTGTTGGTGATGACTTTGTTGCATGACATCAAGCCCCTTAAGAACTCCTCCACTTTGAGAACTTTGGGCATAAACGCGCATAGGGCTGCTAATTTCTAACACGATAACACGACTTTGTGAGACGACAAGACACGATTGACACGAATTCAATTTTTATAATGTTATGTCTTATATAATGATTTATGATATATAAATGACATGGAACGATTACGACACGATAACACGAATTGACACCCTTAAGCGCGCAACGTGGACGGGAGTTGAGTCTGAGGAAGAAGTTGTTGGGCAAGGTCGCCATCTCGGCCAAAGCCTTCTGGTTATCTTCGTTCTGCTTCCTGAGTGCTTCATAATCTGCAAGTGGAACAATAAGGATGTCAGTTCTCGAGGCCGCCGCTCTAGTAACAACTCTCCTCCTCAGGATGACCAACATGATTCGAATACGTTTGCACCATGGTGAATGTTGTAGGTGATGTTGATGTACTTCTTCTCAATCATCCACGAACAAGGCTTTTCGTTCAAACTTCTCATAGACGGCGTCAATTGTTGTGGATCATGTTCATGCGCTAGACCCATCCATTGAGGTATTTTCCGTTCTGGGCTCATAGACCCTTACAGTTTTGTCCCTGAAAAGGCGCATCAGTGGTTTGAGAGAAGAATGTGCTTATAAGTGACTCTTGGCCTCGACTTCTAGATAATGTGGGAGTGTAACATTACATATATAAAAAATATATATTTATACGACCAGGCCTGCCCGACCTTATTTCTTTAAAAAATAGACGGGTTGGGCTAGGAAATATTCGTCCATGCCCGTCCTTTTTCGGGCTCTACTTGAAGCCACTTCTTACTTTATAAAATTTATTGTTGTGCTCAGAGACAGTAACAATGGTTATTATTTTCAAAAATCCAGGAAAAAATATTATTCTAAAAGATATTTTTTTATAAGTATTTTAAGGAAATATTATTCAAGACAAAAAAATGAAGGAAATATGAACAAGGCCTTATAAAGTGCTAGAATATTCGGCCTATGGGATATTACATATGGTTAATTACGGTCCAAAATAATAGGCCTTGATCACTTCTTTCAAGCAGCCTACAATAACTGATCAGAAGGTTCATGTCCGTTTATAAATGGGCTATAAAGTTTGTGATTGTTTGATTCTGTCCTGTTTAATGTGGGTGTTCCTCATGATTTCTTTTTTCAATAAAATAGAAACTTTCATTACTTAAAAAATTGATTATAACCATACAATCAAAGATCTGGCATAGAATTTGATATCCTAATAATCAAATGAACTAACAGATTCCTAATTTTTTTACAAAAAGAACAGATAAATTGTTGATAAGTTGATTACTAAAACTCGTAAAAAGACGAGACAAACAAACTTGTGATAAAACAAGACAATCACATACTTTACTTTTCAACTATAATTCGATATCGGATCTAGGTACGGGATCACCGGATGGGCAAATTTCACTTTTATAAACATGGTATACTGGATAATCTTGATTTTCGTTAAAAACATATATAGTAATTCATTACAATTTGAACGTCTTGAAGACCTTAATGTCTCAAATAAAGGGTGAAGTATTAAAATTACGGTCGTTCGACACGAAGGATGAAGTAGTATTCTAATCACAACGGTAGTGGAAAAATGCTAAAAATCATTTTTGTTAGTGAGGAGGTAAGCATAATCAATTATATTTTTAATGTAATCTTTTTTTCTAATTTAGTAACATGCTTATAATTTTTTTTAGAGAACAAATATTCAAGCTATCATGTTCAAAATTGCTGTTAAAAATTTTGAAAATACTTTCGAAAATGGAAAAACATACATCGTAGCCAATGGTGTCACGAAAAAGGTTTATAGTGAGTGTGTGAATGTAAATGAAAAAAAACGAATTATCACTAACTTATTTCTCCATTGTTCATGAATGTAATAACAAAATTTCGAGTGAAGTGTTGCATAATAATTTCCGTCCTTTCCATAAACTCAACATTGATGATCAAAAGTCCCAACATTTTGGGTAAGCCAATTTACAATTGTATCTCAATTTTTTTTTATAACGGGGAATCACCTACTCAGCGGCCTAATGAGCAACACACCGGTTGAGTCTAGAGGACTGGTTGAGTCTAGAGTGCCTTGATCACTTGTTCTACCCGTGGTGGGGTAATTGTATTTCAAATATTATTTAGTGTTTAATATTTGATTTTTTTTTTAATGTTATAGGTGCCTTCCTTTGTTCTCTCGACATTGAGACTATTTTTTGTTTGCTATGAAGTGTGTTTCTCAATATAATGGTAAGTGTCATCATAATTTTTTGTGTTCGATCATGGAAGCTATTTGTGTTCTGTGTATCATTGATTTTTTTTATATTTATCCTTGGTTTTAAAATGGGCCGAACCCATTACGAAGGCCCTGAACTTGAACCTTTTTTTTTCCATCAAACTCTCCAACTTCACTATCTTCGAGCCATTTTACTTGTCAATTTCAATCTATTAAACCCAATTAACCATTAAAGTGTACATGTGAGCACTGTTAGTTCTCTTCATGATATGGCTTCCAACTAGACCAAATATATGGTTTAAATTGTATATGTCACCTAATTTAATGTCACCTTCACTAATAAGTTAACTAATCCCTAAATGGTTATGAATTCGTCCATTTTATTATTTTAATTTTGTAGCAAAATGTGATTCTTGTTTTTTTTGACAAGTGGTTGAACCAAAATAATAATAATAATTCAAGTGTGTTTTATGAGCTCAAAATAATGTCAAGGTTTAATTAACTCATTTATATAAATAATCCATACTATATATAAAAGTATGAATGTAGAAAATAAAAAAATAAAAATTCAAGAATAGCTTGATTAAAAAATTTTGGTTTCACAAAAATTTCTATTTTTTCTCATAAAATATAGGAACGAAAATTCCTATTTTTTTCTCATATAAATTTTCTATTTTTTTTTCTCATAAAACATCTAAAATACTTTATTGATTTCATAAATATTCCTATTTTTCTCATAAAATATAAGAACAAAAATTCATAAACATCTAAATCTTTTATTGATGAGAAAAATATGAATTTTCGTTCCTATATTTTATGAGAAAAATAAGAATTTTTATGAAACTAAATTTTTTTAATTAAGGGTATTCTTGACTTTATGAAATTTCATTCCTATATTTTATGAGAAAAAATAAAAAAACTTTATTTGGACCCAATTAATTATTTTCTATATTTTATAAGAAAAATATATGAATTTTTGTTCTTATATTTTATGAGAAAAAATATAAATATTTATGAAACCAATAAAAGAGTAATTTAAACTACATATTTGGTCCAGTTGGAAGCCATGTCATGAATAGAAATAACAGTATTAGCTTACATGTACACCTTAATGGTTAATTAGGTTTAATAGGTTGAAATTGACAAATATAAGGGCTCAAAGGCAAGATAGTGGGAAATTATAAATTTATACTAAAAACAAATATCACTTTTTAAAAATAACATACAAGTTTGTAACTATCAAAAATGTAATTTTTTTAAAAACCGGGAGAAATTGCCGTATTTTTTGCTAGAAATTGAGTTCTCTCGATAAATTAATTTTTTCTTGAGAAATTGATTTTTTTCAAAAACATATTCTCAATCTAGATTGTGTTTTGAGTTTACAATGGTTTACAATATAGTACACAATTCATATTTTCAAAAAAGTGTGAATAATTTTTAATTATTTTTTCATAATTTTAAACTAATCTTTTCTTCAAAAATATATTTTTTTCCAGGGTCAATTTCGATGTTCACAATGGTTCACAAAAATAGTATACATTATATTGTATATTATTGTGAAACATTTTAAATGGTTCACAACGGTTTACAAATACAACAGACAATTCATATTTTTTAATTCTGAATATTTTTTTAATTTTTGGCTTTCACAATGGTTCACAAAATAGTGTACATTATATTTTACATTATTGTGAACTATTGAGAGCCATTTTAAACTATTTTAAACGATTCACAAATAGAGTCCAATTTTTTAATTCTATTTTTTTTAAATTTTCGACGTTCACAATAGTTCACAAAATAGTGTACATTATATTTTACATTGTTATGAACCATTTTAAACGGTTTTCCACTGTTCATAATGTTTTTTTTAAATGATAAAATGATTTTTTTAAAAAACAAGTGTAACAATATTAAAAAAAACAAATAAATCTGAACTGATAGTATTTTTGTAAAAATCATCGAAGGCAAGGTTATTTTGGTAAAAAGAAAAACCAATAGAGCAACTAGAGTTAGGAAATCCTAGCCGCCACCTTCAAGCTCTCCGTCAATCTCATGCCGCTCTCTTCCTTGACGTTCCGACCAACTATCAGCGGACGAAAACACGACGACCGACGAGGACGATGGGAGACGCAAGACAAGACGCGGTGAAGGATGAAACACTAACAGACGCGATGGAGAAGAACCGAAGAGACTAGAGGGAGCGACGGAGACAACGAAGAGGAGCAGAGGACGAGAGATTGACAGATGAGGGAGCAAAGGACGAGAGAGTGGCGGCGGAGGGAGCGGCATACGAGAGCATAATGGAGGAGGGAACAACAGATGAGAGCATAATGGAGGAGGAGCGACAGAAGAGACAGAGGGTGTAGGGTGGGAGGCGGCAGAAGGAGAAAGAGTGTAGGGTGGCTATGATTTGGGGTGGGAGAGAGAGTGAGAGAGAAAATTTAAGAGGGAGAAATAATTAAAAAATAAAACAAAAATTTATAATTTATATAAGAATGAATGTGACATTTTTTAAATCTAGTTTCAAATATGTGATATTTGTTAAAAACAAACATAAAATTAGTATTTAAGTAGGATTAAAATATATTTTAACAGTTTTAAAAATGGTGGCCCTAAAATTGACAGCTTGTGTAATTAGCACAAGTTGGAGGACTTGATGAGAAAAAAGTTAAAGTTCAGGGGCTCTATAAGGGGTTCGGCCTTTTAAAATGGATTTACTTTCTTAGTTTGTCCATGTCTTCCATTAAAAAAAAAAACCGTCTGTAGCATATCTTTTAGTTAATGATCATTGATTTGGTAATGGACTCTTGCATTCCTCAATTCCCAGATTTCCAAAAGCTCTTTGCATACTAAATGTTGTTTGTTTATATTTGTTTTATTCATGCAGATGTTTTTTTTTTCGATAACCTGTTATTTATTATTTTAAATTAATATAATTATTTGTGTAAAGTTGAAATATGTTGAAATTACGTTAAAATTAAGTGTATAATTACGTTCCATATTTAATTAAAATTAAGTTGAAATACATTCTCATACTAATGTTGTTTATAATGTTTTTCATACGCTTAGATAATTTACCAAGATGTCGTAAAGAATTCAGAAAATGAAGATCTAAAATTATTATTTAGAACAAAAGTTTATGTAAAGGTGTCTATTTAGTAATTATAAGAATTTTTAAATATATCATGTTCATAGGTTATTTTGCAATTACGAAATTTATTATATTTTTAATAATTTGTATTTTTTATCATGCAATTACATGTTATGTTCATATTTTTTTAAAAAAATATTTTTTTTTATATAAAACTCTTATCACATGCGATGCATGTCCATAAAAAGTACAAACTAGTAACAAGGAAACAATAAAAAGGGCGAAGTCGTTTAAGTGGGACAATGCAAACAAAGACAGACAGATTCTCGTTTCTCCAACAACACGGGTTTACGACCTGTCGTTAGGGTTCCCACAAGACCAGTAAAACGACAAAGAGTGAGAATACGATGTGGATCTACTCACCTAAACCTTATTTTATCGTCCGAATTGTCTTTACATTTTTTTAATGATTTTTTTTGACTGAGTTCTTTTATTTTTTTAAGGGACAATTGTTTTAGCGTTATTGAGTTATACTGTAATTTTATATTTTATTTTTTAATTTTAAAAAATCTCTTACTAAGTCACTGTTTGTATAACGTCAGTTCAGAGCATATATTTAATACCTAATATTGGTATCACAAGTTTTGCACATAACATTTATATGTATTAGAATTAGATATTAAATATTTATTTTAGGCTCACGCTATATGCAAATAAAGATTTAATATGAAGTTTTTTAAAATTGATGGACTAAATAGAAGATTATAATATTATTAAGGGATGTTATACTAATTTATCTTTTTTTTAATGATTTTTTTGAACTGAAATATTTTTTTAATGATTGGGAAGAACAGGACCGTGTATTTAGATTCTGATGACATCATATTGGGTTTGGTTAAAAGATTATCAGAGTATATTTTCTGGTTTATATTATGTGGGTGATTTTGTATGTATGTCCCCACTAAAAAACAACGACTCCAATCTGAAAAAACCAACTGACTATAATAAACATTAAACAAAGTTGTAAAAAAATTAGGTATGTTTATTTTAAATAAATTAAATTGACAGATTACATAATTAGATTGTGAATTGATAAATTATGATAATTAAAAAACTTAAGCAGCTTCCGTAAGCAATTGCACTCCTTTGGATGCCGTCAGTTGCCTTCAACTAGTGACACCACCATTGTCTTTCTAATATTTTGCTTTAAGTTTTTTTTTTTGTTCAATAAACAAAGATCTATTCTACGGAGATTTTCCAGCTCTTATTTTTGATAGAATAAATGGATTTATCTTCATTATCATCATCACCACCTCCATTGTTATGCCTTCCTTCATTTCAGGAATGAGTTGGCATTTTTACTACTGACAACCTCTGCATTGCGCCTTTCTCATGTCACCTATTGACAGCTACTTTTTTGTGGATTTTATATCAACGCGGTTAAGTTGATACTTTTAATTATTTATTTAGTTTTAACTTAACTTATTATTGTGTTAATTTATTTTCTTTTGTTGGAAGTGTGAGTCTGTCATTTTTTATTGAAATTTTTTCCGTTAGCCTGAGTTTTTTTTTCTTCTTCTTGAAAACAAATAGTAGTATGACTAAAGGCTTGAAACATCCGTCGTATGATAGTTTAGAGTTCATAATTTTACGCGTTGGCGCAATTTAATTCAAACGGGTTAAAAGTGCTTAATAATTTTCGAGGTTGGATTTACAAATGAACTAAAGTTATGTTGGAGAATTTTCGATTTTGTCTTGGTGGAGTTATGAGAGTTAAGAAGAGTAAAAGAAATGAACATAAGGATTTAGAGTGGTTTAACCAAATTTATTTATATTTATTACCTAAATTTCTCACTTAAGATTTTACTAATTCACTATAATGATGATTGATTACGGCTCAATCTAACAAAATCAATTATAATAACGTTGATTCTTGACTCACACCTCTAAAACCTAACTTCAAAATTAATTTTGGCTCACACTTCTAAAGACTCATCAATGTTGATTTCTCTCTAAGGCCCACAACTCTAAAACGCTTACAATGTTATTTTTTTTATATTTATAACAAATTTTTCTCACACCCAAAGTGTCAATTGAAAGCTATATGCTAGAAATAAGAGAATAAACTTGAAGCACTTGGTTTTCTCTCTAGTTTGATCTTTTAAATGATAGATATGTGTGCATGTATGTTTTATGTACGTCTTTGAAGCCATTAAGATGTATTTATGCTCCATCAAATATTTTTAGCCGTTGTGAGTCAATTGATATTCGTTGGAGTGTGAAATCAATATGATTTAGTTTTCTTTTCCAGCTCTCACTCGAGTAGCTTTGTGGTATACTCAAATAACTCCAACCACAGTTTTCAGTGTCCTGTTGCAGCCTTGATTTACTCTAAGTAACAAGTTTTTCTACTTGAGTGAATTCTAAAATATAACCGTTGCAACTTGATTCTATTAAAAACTTTTCATTTCTGACTTGATTGTCTCAGATCTCACTTCTCATAAAGTCCGTGTACTCGAGTAACGATTTCCTTACTCGAGTAACTTCAAAATCAGTGTATCTTCTAGAAACTCTACTTACTTGAGTAATTTTTTTCTTACTCGAGTAACTCACATTTCAGCTTTTGCACACTCAAGTAACTTTTATTCCACTTGAGTGACTTCAACAATCAGTGACTTTCTGAAACTTACTCGAATAACTCTTAAACTTTTGTCTTTTGACATGTCTTATTTGGCTCTCTTTCTTCCCAAATTTTGTTTGTCATCAAAATATAAGAGGACCTCCTTTAATTCAACAGGTTAAATAGTCTCAATTTGAAAAACTTACAAATAGGCTCATGAAGAACATAAATAGTTATCGAGTTTTCGTTTTAAATAGATAGTCAACTAAAAAAAAGGTTTGTTTATTAAACAAAATTTAGTTAGTTTTCCAATTAAACGATCAGTTTGGAGCAAATCTTAAAGGATCTCTTATTGAGCAAAGTTTGAATCAAATTATAATTTAAAACAGAAATGTCATAATCCCGACTTTTGTGCTAGGGCAGATAATTTTTATACTGGGCCAGATTGCATATGAGAACAAAATGTCAATTATCATTCAAGAAAATGAGGTTTTGGCTAATTCTTTATTTACCTCGTTCTTGGGAATTGTCGGTCACAGTAATATAATTTAAAAATGTTTTTGCTGATTTAAAAATTGATAAATATACCCGCGATCATTTGAAATAACCTTACAAGATTTTGATCTCAGATCTCATTGTAGTCAATGAACTAACAATTTATACTACTATGGTAAAATTATTTGACATTTTTCCAAAAAAAAAATCAATAAAAGCATCCTCCATGATAATAATATGAGACTATATATGTTTTTTCTTTTCTTTTTTTGCAAAAAGTGGTTATTCATTTTGAGTATTATAGCATTAACAAATTTTTTCTTTTGAAAGTTGACTCTTATGAAATTTGAACCTTTGATCTCTTGACAAGTAGCATTTTTAGAACCAACATGCTAACTACTTAGCCAAATTTATTATGAAGACTATATATTTGATCTTCTCATTTTGTTGATTCTTACGAGCTAATTCTAATCTTCACTAAAAAGAGGAATGGCGTACAAATTAATGTTGATATGAATAAATAATTACAATGTAAATGTGCATATGTTTATTTTTGAATTACTTTTGGCTTTGTCATATGTTTTATGATTCACTGATTAATTTTTGTTTGTTTTGAAAGACATAGAATTGGTCAGAAAGATTTTATATTTTAGAGAACTCGAATTTACGATTTTATCAATTCACATCTCTATAAAGATAAAGATTTCCTTGTGTTTACTTACTACAGCTGCAACGTTACTTATCTAACTTGTCTTCTACTTCCGATAGAATCAGAGTGCCATTTTTCAAATATTTGGGTGTGCAGGTCAAAATTAAAGATGGGCAAAGAGTCCAAACATTGTGTTGAACTGGAGGAAGGCAGGACGTTCAAGTATCTTTCATGAATTTCTTTTTTCTTTTATTGTTTGTGTATTAAACGATAGTGATATGATTACATTCCATTGGTAGAAAAGAAGGAAATACAAGGTAAGTTTACTATATATGGGATTATATTTATATTAGTACTAACTCTATTCTTAGTCTACAAGTTCTCTAATACGAGCATGATAAAATGTGTGACATATATATTATTAATTATATATATTGAGATAGAGGATGGGGTAAAAAGAAAAAAAATTGATTAAGTTGTGTCAGTTATTTTGCTAATCCTCTTTCTTCTGGCCTGGAAAATAAAAGAAAAATTGATTTTACTTATTTAAGAAAAAAATTAAATGATATATGCCTCTAACAAGTGGTTTTATTAACTTGATTTTACTCGATGTATATATATTTTTCCATAAAAAAAAGCAATAATATCTTATATATGGTGAAGCAAATATAAAGAAGATAACAAATTTTAGTGACTATAGTATTGTATTTTTGCATATTAGCATATTTATCCTTTTTAAACTTTCCTACAACTTATTCATATTTTATGAGCTTGTTACAGTTTATGTCCACTTAACTAATCTGATTGCGGAAATTTATAAGCAACTAACAGAAGAAGATTTTGCATATTCAGTAGTTTTTAATTAAATTAAAAACAAAATCTTAGGATATATAAATACAACTTTTCTGACCTCTTCAGACAATAATAGCTGATTAAATAAACTCCTAATCACGTGTACTTGAGGAAAAACACATTTGTTAAGACCTCAATTAACTCGTCGGTTAAGTCTTCTTTTCTTTTCCTTCCCATCGTCAAGTTTTCTCAAAAAGACAAATAAAAACATTTCAAGAATTGACTTGAGAGTGCATGTGACAAACAAGAACCATTTCTTTTTTAATAATGAAAATATTCTTACAATAAGAAAAATACAAAATAATGCCTCCTTACAAGTCCAAATCACACATCGTAATTAGTCTTACATCTATAGTAACACGAAAGCTAAAAGCCACGAATTTTCTCTTCATGATCACTATCATTAAATAAACACTAGCTTAATTAATTAGTTACCACCACCGCACTAATTGCGCCTCAGTTGGTCATTAATTTAACTCACTCGGCTAGCCACTCTACTACTGGCCATGACTGAACGTTCCAATCCTCCATTAATGCTAATTCATCTGAGGTTAGAGGAGCTTGCTGGATAGGTGATGACGACGATGGTGATACGACGTCGTTGACTTTGTCGTCACCATAATTTATGTGAAACAAATCCAAAAACTCCGAATTAAGAAACCCCATCTCCAAATCCTGATTAGCTTCGAACATGAACTCAAGATTTTCGCAATAAGACGGTGGTGATAATTCTCCGACGACGTCGTTTAAAGGCCCGGTCGCCGCCATGTCTGTGTGGCAGGGCTGTAAGTGTGGATCAAGATAGACCCTGGAGCATTTAGTTGCCTTGGTACGAATCACACCCTTATTATTACTTGCCGACGATGATGGTGAGTCTGCATTTGTGTCTTTGTTGGAGATGGTTTGTTGCACTCTTTTGCTTAAAATGGTATTCCAATAATTCTTGATTTCATTGTCTGTTCGGCCAGGAAGCCTCCCAGCGATCAAGGACCATCTTTAATTCGCATAATCGTCACCAATATAAAAAAAATAAACAAATTAGTGAAGAACTCAACTTTAACAAAATGATAAAAATCAAACCATCGCGATGCCGATTTGCTAGCTAGATGGTACTGGTGTCTTTTGGCATCTGATACCATCATACCAACTAGCAAAATTCTTAGAAGAGGAGCATATTTTGTATTTAACATATAACATTTTGTAGTAAATAGTACTAAATTTCGTAAAAAAATGCTATATACCGATGATTATTCATAATAGTGAACGAGCCATTACCTATTGCCTAGAAGCTTGTGAAGCCTAATGATAAGCTCTTCCTCGTCGGGGGAGATGTTACCTCTCTTTATATCTGGTCTCAGATAATTCAACCCTCTAAGTCTGCAACTCTTGCCACATCTCTTCAGGCCTATAACGTTCAAGTGTTTGAAACAATAGACAAAATTAAGGACTGAATTGAACAGGTATTTGTGAATAAGGGTTGTTATGCAATTATACCTGCTCTTTTCGGGAGGTTTCTCCATCTGCCTTCACCATGAACTTTGATGTATTCTTTAAGAACCTTGTCTTCAATGGCAGTCCAGGCTCCTCTGTTCAAGCCCTCCTTAACACAGCAAGGGTTCCTCCCCATTTCTCTCTCTCTATTTATAGATTTAACACCAACACCTCTCTCTCTCTTTCTCTGTGAGTCTGTTAAGGTTATGTTTCGCAAAAGTTCTGCTTTTCTTGTCCCCTTTAGTTAGTCCAAGATGAAGGATGACACTTATATATATATATATACACAGCTCTCTATTTGTAACGTCATGATTCGAACTGACGTCGTTTTAGATAGTGATATATTGAAGTTTAGGAAATGCTTGAGGGTCATTCTCATTATAATGAATTTTGAGTTTAATTAGTCAATTTGGTTAGCAATAAAGCTGAGAAAAGTGAAAATACTTATTCAAATTATGTATAATAATAAGTTTCCAGGAGCTAATTGTTAATTTCTATTAGGCCATCTCAAGACTACATGTGGCCCTAGAGAAAAAATATTTTATTGAATTTTTAATAATAAAAAATAAAAATAATTTAATTTAATTTTTAAATTCTTAATATGTAAAATTACTAAGTAATTTATAAAATTTAAGATTAGAAAAAAATTATTAATTTTTATTAAAAATTTAAAGTTTCAATAGTGAATAATATTCTATAAGTTATATACAAAAAAAAAATATTTTGATATCTTCCATTTTTTGATAATATTTTTTTTAAAACGCTTTATATAAAAACTACTCTATCTTAATCTAAGTCCACCACAATAAAAATAAAATCTATAATTATAAAGTTAACCAACTAAAAACAGAGTTAATTTTAAATACGCCCTAATTATTAAAGAAAAAAATCAGACCTCTCAATTAAATATCTGTCATTTTTTTAACATTGAGATGTATAAACACCAATTAATGGCCGTAACAGCTGGAATAGAATATTCTGGTATATTTAACGGGTAGATTTATAATTTTGGATTCTTAAGGCCCGACAAAGTTTGTTTTTTTCCACAGAAGCTTGAAAGAGGTGTTAGGTTTGTAACCATGGGAATTGTTGGAATGACGTGGTTATACCGACGGGCCACCGGACACTGTTGCTGCGACAAGTTAATTCTATGGCTCTTAATTACTCAAGGATCTGTCATAAGTTGACGAAAAGTTGTTGCATGATGAACTTTTAGTTATACAGTCTATCTGCTTCATCGAGGTGATATAGGAGATTATCACCTCCTATATTCTATTTAGAAAAAGAAAAAACAAATATTTTTTTACCTGCGCGAGCATGATCATACGACTAGTTAAGGCCAATAAGCAATTAAGCATGATGCGTACACGTTGCACATGTTTATTTTATTGTATACTTTTAAGAGAAATTTAACTGGTATAATCATTTTTATGCGTGAACTACACATCAATTATCAGCAACTCGCAAAAGAGGCTATGCAACAATTCATGTTTATTTACAGACAGACAGTGACTCCAATATCTTCATATATGGTCACTGAATCAAAAACCATCAATAGATTTCGCTTGAAAAACCTAGCATACATTGGGACAACAAAATTTTTCACAAAAGCAAAATCAATTAATAAAACAAAAGCCACCAATTTTTTGGTAAATTCAAAATACAGTATTTTCAAAAGAAAAATCAAAACTTTATTAAAAAAAGAAGAGGCAAAAGAAAAAAGCATGAAAGGACATGCCACAAACTTAAAGCTCCATGCACATGAATTGTCTTCCTCAAACAGTAATATCCATTAGAATTGATTGCCACCACTAGTGACGATCATCAAAATTTTCCATCAGTGATATTCAAAACTATCAAAGCCAGAAAATACTTAATGTTCCCAATATTGAGAAATTTGAGAAGACTCCGTCCTCCTTCTGGTAAGTTTTGTGTGTTTACAAACTTGCCAAAGAGTTAAGATGTTCCTAAACTGAAAGAATGAAAATTACACCCTAAGTATCTTGACTCTAATCAAACGATTGAGAACGAGTAAATGGACGAACTCATTGTGCTAGGTCTTGTGTCTCTTTGGAACAATAACAAAATTCATAATGATGAAATGAAAAGGAGAGTTTTATTGAAATTAAAAATTGAATACAAGAGATTAAGAGAAGAAATATAGTGGAGGACACAAGATTAGTAATAGACGACACAAAATATAAAGGACAAATTAACGAGGACCCTAGGGGTGTTATGTTGTTGAGAGGAGAGGGGCCTTTTTTCATCATGAATATGCTCCTTTTATAGTGTCCTTGTTAAGAATGTGATGCCAATTAGTCCAAATCTGTGTGTCCAAAATCATGGAACTAATTCCTTAATTTGTTGACAATCTTTCTTGGTGGCATGTTTGACTTTCCTTTATTGTACATTTTTCCTCTTGGTTACTTCCAAAATCTGTAATTCACTTCCCTATTTGATCTTGATTTGGATTTTAATTTTGTTTCTTCCATAATTTGCTCCAATCTTTCCTTCTTGCATGATTTCATTTCCTTTTGCAATAATTACAAAATTATGCCGTAAATAGTCACAACCAGATCAACTATCATACCCAAAAAATCTCCTTTTACCAAAAAAGTAAAAAAAAAAACATTAAGTAATACGCACAATCTTACTGGACTTAATCAATCAATCTCTCTCTCTCTTCCCCCTCTCTTGTGTGAGTGCAAAGCCACAATAACAAAAGAGAAGAGGCACAAGAGAGATTTCGAATGAAGTTACAATTATTTGGTGGTTTTAAAATCCTCAAGGTGAGAAGAAAGATACTGAAAATAGTTTTTATTCTTGTGAATCGCTTTATAAAGGGATAACTACAAAAATTGGAAGAAAAGCATGTTAATTGTGATAGGTTGGCTCAAATCGAAAGTGATGATTTCTACAGCTATAACTGATGGACCCATGTCTTCCTCCCATTGGATTAAAACGGAGGGACTGTATAGGAACATTCTAAAATAGCAGGGAGCGAATGGAGGATCAAACTATAGGGATGGCAAGGAAATTGATGGCAAGGAAATTGACCCTATTTTCATTGTCACTCTTTTGGTTGAACTCTTAGATTTCATTTGGATAGAGTCTGAAGGATAGATAGGATAGGATAATAAAATTTTAACACTTTAATATTTGAGAGTTTTTTTTATGAAGGACAAGAAGGGATAGGAGATAATTACTTATCGCACAAATTTTTATTTTCTTAACCCATCAATTTAATTTGGTGGGTTAAGAGGGGTAAGAAAAAAAGAATTAAAAATATATAACCATATTACCATTTTAACCTTCAGTTGTTTATGCATATGTTAGGGTTATCGAGCATCATAAAAAAATCACAGCTGAATCTTGTGTTTTCGTTATTTTTCATATTTTAATTTACTTAAAAATTATAGACAAAAAGTTTTACTGTAACTATTACAATTAGTTTTTTTTTTCCTCTTTTTACCATGGCCAACCTTCTTTTGGTGGATTGTGTATCATACGGAACATGCTCAAATTGTCATCTTTTGTTTTTTTTGGAATAAAAAATTCATAATAGTGGTGAGTTCCACCATCATTTATTGCTGAATGCTCATTCTCATTGGTGCATCTTCTTTAAATACATCAGCATTGTCATAATTTCTTCTATGCTTTATTTAACTTCACAGAACGAACATAAATCTTCATGGTTTGTGAAATCATGTGAACTGTAATTTTTTTAACTCAAACATAGTACTGGAATTAAAACTTCAGTTATACGCATTAGTTTTGGTTCAAATTAGATACATTATGCAATTAATTTTGAAAGTATTGGATCACTTTTTTTTATTATTAATAAATGAACTAAACTGTAGGTTACAATTTCGTGGAAAAATTATGATTATTCTTAATAGCAACTTCATTGTTTGGGAAAAGAGACGTAGACTAGCAATTATTCAAGCAATTTGTTATGTGGCATATTGAAAATCGAATTCTTGTATCGCAACCAAGCCAAAGTGTGCTTTTGTCTTTCACTCTATTTTAAAGTTTTGTGCATGCACATTTTTTTATATCAGAACTAATTGTAAAATGATTATGTAATATTCTTATTTTATGTTTTATTAATTAATATTTTAGATAACATATTCATTTATTTTTAAAATTCGCAAACAAAAAAGTTTAATAATCTCAACCTATCATATTCCATCCTATCCTCCTAACCTATCCCACTTAACATTAACTTATCATATCCTATCTCGTCGAACTTTCAAACGAAGCCTTAAGGAATAACAATAACTGACCTTACGAAACGAAGAATTGACAATTTCACACACACAGAGTATATTTCGTATGTTTCATTCCTTAAATTCTTTTCACTTTCATATCAAGAGTTAGTTTATGTTTTTAATAAAAAATAAAAATAATAATTTCGATGCGTTCTTTTTGTTGAATTACTTGGTATCTTGAGGAGGAGAAGTCTATGTTACTGATCTACCACAATCCTAATTAGTAAATAACAAGGATGACTCCTTTTTTCTGCTCCTGTACTTACTTTTGTAGAAAATTTAAAAGCACTTTCGACCATAGAGTTACTTTCGAAGATTGAAAGAATAATATTAAGATCTAAATTTTAGAAGTTTGTACTCCTTTTCTTTAAATCAATGGCACTGGTGCTCAAAATATACACACCATGATTAATCTTTCTTATAATTACAATTAAATTAATGGACTGGTAGTTTTTTTTTAAACAAAGACATGAATCTCAAAAATCAAATCAATGAACTTGTAGTTAATTGGTATTAAATTCCACTCCAACACCAAAAGGTTGTAATTTCGATTTTTGATTGAAGCAAATAAAATAACTTATCAAGAATAATTACAATCTAACAAGTAGTTCTGTTTTCGGTTTGGAAATATACTACGTGATTAAAATTGTAATTCATGATTAGAGTTCCAGTAGTTGTCAGAGCAAGCAATAGAGCAAGCGGAATAATAAAGAGAACAATTACATAGAACACAGAGATTTGGTTCGATTAAAGTGATCTACGTCCACGGGCAGAGAGTGAACAATTCTATTTCACTATTGAAAGATGGCTCATATACCTTCTAGGTTATATATGTTTTCCCAAACCACTTATTTATATATTTTACGAGAGCTCTAGTTACCATATACCAATTCTAACCCTAAAACCCATTTAAAACAATAAGATACGACCCATTTAGCCTTAGTCCATGTTTTACTAGGATAACTTCAACATATTAAAAATAAAAATTAATTCAGTTCAACAATTCTCTATTGGAGAATTTCGGTCTATGCTTTGGTTGAGTTTGGAGAGATGAAACGACTTGAAAAGTAAGAGCGAAATCAACACAAGAATTTATAGTGGTTCAACTAATCTTGCCTACATCCATTATCTAAGTCTCACTTAGGCTTTTCACTATATTGAAGATTGATTACGGCTCAATCTAACAAGGTTAATATACGAGATTGATTCCGGCTCGACATCTCCAAGTCCAACAAGGTTGTTTTCTATAGGTTCACAATAAACCTCTCTCAATGTTGTTTTATACTTAGGTTCACAACAAACCTCTACAATGTTATTTTCAATAGGCTTACAACAAACCTAACTCACACTCTCAAAATGTATATAAAATAATACAAAAGATGGAACTCTATGCTAGAGTTTGGTTGTATGAAATTGATGTTTGAATCTTGATCTTTAGCTTGATTTGGTGTTTTTGGAGTGAGGATTTGATAGAAATATTAGCACAAAGGTTGCATATGTTATCCCATGTTTTTCTGTCCTTTCTTTGCATATGTTATCCCATGTTTTTCTATCATTTCTTGACATATTTATAGCCTCTCCAAGTGATATGACCGTTGGTTGAGATAAAATAGTAATTGGAGTGCATTTATAGCCGTTGAAGTCTGGAATTATGGATTACTAGAGTAAGCTGAAATTGGTTACTCGAGTGAGATGAGACATGTATTACTCGAGTAAGCTGAAACTGGTTACTCGAGTGAGATAAGGCATGAATTACTCGAGTAAGCTGAAACTGGTTACTCGAGTGAGATAAGGCATGGATTACTCGAATAAGCTGAAACTGGTTACTCGAGTAAGATAGCTAAAACTGCAGCACCTGAAGCTTTTCTTTACTTTAGTGACACTTTGATTTACTCGAGTGAGCCGATAACTATCATATTTAAATGTCCAAGAATCCAACTTAATTTTGTCCATCATCAAAACATAAAAGATCTTAATGTTGATCACCCATGATCCAACAATATCTCCCTTTTTGATTATGACAAAACTTTGAAGAATTAAAGCGCTACATCAAGAACAACAACATTGATCAATGATTCCATCCTTATCATTTGGTTAGCATCATGCACGAGTAAAAAAAAAATTCTAACCCTTTCAAATAAACATATTCAACACTCTCCCCTTTTTTTGTGATCATCAAAAAGATTAATCAATTAAGCAATTATTACTCCCTTTTTCAAAAATAATTTGTGCATATAACATAAAATAGTCTCTCTTCCTATTTGTTTCAAATGAATACATATTTAAATCAACACATTCAAAATATCATGCAAATAACAATAAGCAAATAAGAAATAAAAATTGCATGAAATTTAAAAGAATAAGAATTAGGAGTACCTAATATGTCGAAACGCATACATTGGCCGATAAATCACCATCATCACTTGAAAAATAACTATAACCTCTTCTTTTCTTCTTCTTTTTCTCCTTCCATCTCTCCATCTTATTTTGTTGATTCTTCTTGTTTTTCAACAACTTTTTGTAAGTTGCTATCCTTTTGGAATAAAATTTTGTCTCTTCATCCTCTTCTTCATCCAAGCTTGTTTCTTTCTCACTTTCATCTTCTTGAAAATGAGTAGAAGCTTTTAATGCCTTGTCATGCTTAGGTCTTCCATCTATTGACTTTGGTATGATCGCATAATTTAGGAGAGATCCAACTAAAGCACTAAACTCCATTGATTTTAAGTCTTTGGATTCCATGATGGTCGTAATTGTTGCATTCCATATATGTGGCAAATACCTCAAAATCTTCTTCACCTTATCGCTACTAGAAATTGGTCTTCCAAATGAAGCAAGACCATTTGTGATTTTCGTAAAACGATCAAGCATATTATTAATGATTTCATCCTTTCTCATCATGAACAACTCATAGTCATGAAGCTTGGTTTCTTTGACTTGAGTTGTGCCTTCATGAGTAACCTCAAGCATTTCCCATATTTCACTGGCATTTTCACAAGATGAAATTCTATTGAACTCTTCGGGACTCAAGGCACAATATAATAGTTGAATAGCTGTTGAGTTTAGACTAAGAGACTTCCAATCTTCATCTTTGAAGTTTTTATACTCCTTGATAGTACCATCTTCATTCTTGGGAATAGTTAGACTAAGAACAATTATCTTCCAAAGCTTTATGTTGTAAGCATAAAGGAAGATAGTCATTTTCTTCTTCCATGAATTAAAATTAAAACCATCAAAGTAAAGAGGAGAGTTAGGAGAAGAATCGAGAACACTTGGATTATGAGAACCGAAATCCATTTTGTTGATGCAGATCTTTGCTCCAAGGGTGTTAAGCCTTTTTATTGGAGACTTGCTCTGATACCACTTGTTGGAGAATTTTGTTCTATGCTTTAGTTGAGTTTGGAGAGCGGAAGCAACTTGAAAAGTAAGAGTGAAATCGACAAAAAGATTTATAGTGATTCAATCAACCTTCCCTACATTCACTACCTAAATCTCACTTAGGCTTTTCATTATATCGAAGATTGATTACGGCTCAATCGAACAAGGTCAATACACGAGGTTGATTCAGGCTTGACACCTCTAAGGCCAACAAGGTTATTTTCTATAAGTTCACAACAAACCTTTCTCAATGTTGTTTTATACTTAGATTCACAACAAACCTTTATAATGTTGTTTTCTATAGGCTTACAACAAACCTAACTCACACTCTCAAAGTGTATATAAAATGATACAAAAGATGAAGCTTTATGCTAGAGTTTAGTTGTATAAAATTGATGCTTGAATCTTGATCTCTAGCTTGATTTGGTGTTTTTGGAGTGAGGAATTGATAGAAGTATTAGCACAAAGGTTGCATATGTTATCCCATATTTTTCTGCTATTCTTTGATGTATTTATAGCCTCTCCAAGTGATATGACCTTTGGTTGAGATAAAATAGCCGTTGGAGTGCATTTATAGCCGTTGAAGTATGGAATCATGGATTACTCGAGTAAGCTGAATTGGTTACTCGAATGAAATGAAGCATGAATTACTC